>BOPP01000033.1:792040-806616 GCA_017312745.1 Gryllus bimaculatus
TGTTTTGCTCATCTGGCATTGCAACGTACTCTCATGGGTTCGAAAGGCGTTCATCAACAGCAGGATTCAAGTGTCTTGTGCATTTGTTTACTCAATGGGCTCCGAAGGAGACGTTTTCTCTCAGAAAATAATTTCTTTTAGAAATATTATTTTCGTTATTGAATGGTTTACACCTACGGCTGTGCTATTTAATTTAAAGTTAGTACAGTAGCTCTTAAAAGTTAACTAACACACATTCACACTATTTAATACATATTAAGCACTATTCAAATTTTTAGTTTTAATGTAATGCTAACTTCTGGGAGAAAGTGTGAGGTGGCGTCGCAAGTCTTGAAACTTCAAAAATATTACCTCAGACAAGGTACAAAAGTAGCACAAGATTATCGTTTAAATATGTTAAAATTTTTGTATAATGGCTTGAAACACACAGACGATAAAGGTATGAAGTTATATTTATCTTAATTCAAAGAAAATTCATAAGAAAAAGGTAAAATTCTCAGAGAAGAAAATATGAAATCGAACCAAGTAACTTCAAAATTATCATTTCCATAAAAATTACAAATATTTTGTCTTCATCGTTTGTAGTCTACATATTTGAAAATATCTCAAGAGGTAGCTTTTGCTTTACTATATGCGTTCAGAAAAATTGTGAAAAATATTTTTCAATCATTCTAAAAAGCTCAACTATTGTCGAAAATATTCATGCGAGTTAAAGAGTATTGAAAATTATACACAAATATATATCACGTTTTGGAAAACATTTTTCAGCATCTTGCTAATTAACGCAGACACACGAGTTGAATTAATTTAGTTAACAATACTTAATAACGCAAAAATCTTAAAATTAATGTATCGATAGAAAACGTTGAAGTGAACTCAAGATTTTTACTCGTACACGCATGTGAAGTTACAAAGACTGCAATGATTCTGCAAAAGAAATTTTGCACGCAGCAACCAACACTAAACCCCTCTTGCCTCTGCATGCTCGTAGAGTAATTTGTGGGGGAGAGCTCGTTGTGGAATTGTAGAGCAGTGGAATGTATTCATTCAATCCAAGCCTCTGCGAATAATGGGGCAGGTAGCAGGAAAACCTGGCAGAAATTAGAAAGCCGAAAATGGTCTAGGGTGAAAATATTTGATGATTCTAGGTAAAGGAGAATCTTGAAAATCATGTCTTTGCATAACATGCCGCTTGAGTTGTCCGTCTCCGTTATACGGCTTTCAGTTCGTACGGTATTCTACTGATATACACTTGACACTGCTGAAATGTCATTTTACGTGGAACAGCAAAATAATTAAGGCATTGGGTAATAGAAGCTAACAAATATTTTTTAATGTTCAGAACTTGCGTTTCATTTACTGTAACACGGACTTTTTTGTTATGTGTCATGCTGTATCATGGTTCCAATTTTTGTTTTTTCCTAAGCAGAAAAGATCTTAAAACTAAGGCAGATTTTTCTTCTTGCTTTTTTTTGTTATTTTCTTCACCGCAATGGATTTTTACGGGAGGAGAAGTGAAATAACCAGAAATAGGTTTCCATGCTTTCTGTCTGTTTTTCATTGCGTGTACGAGTTCAAAATCATTTATTATTGTAATAGAGAACTTTTAGATAACATAACAAGTTCTGAGATGAGAGATATGAACAATAAATTAAACAAAAAACAAATTGTTCTCTAGAAAATAATAGTGACTTAAAGCAAAAAATAGGCCTGAAACCTCAATTTAAGTTGCAATGGGGTAAGACTTGCGATAGAAATGAAAAAAGGATAATCATGATGGGTTTTGGTTCGATTTTGGCTTCAAATTTGTAATATTTACGGAAGTCTGGCGAGACAAAAATTGAAGTGAATTGAAATTAATTTCTTTTGAATCTTGTTCTCTGCGCACAAAACAAAACAATAAAAATTAAAGTTACGAGAGTGCCCAACACCTGATATTGTAATTCTGAGCACCCAAAGTTACATTAGAGTTAAATAGAAGTCACAAACGTCGAAATATCTCATAGAAATAGCTTTAAGCGTACAAATGCCTAGGAATACTATTCATATTTCAGCTTCTCAATGATCCCCATATTGATAAGATTTTCGACCAGTTTTTCTGATCATTGAGCAAATGATGAGATGGCCCCTTGTGATGGCAAATGATTTGATGCTGGACATAAAAGTAACTTCCAATTATATTCTCCCCCATAGTTTTTAACTGTTTTTGAACAAAATAAAAAAATAAAAGAATACAAAGCAGATTTTAGAAAATGATTAGATCAATCATATATGATGACGGATGAAGATTCTCTATTTTGATGGAGATTAAATTACCGAGATATCAATATGTACCCTTATGATATCACAAGAACAAGTTGTTAAGATACCTTTACTTCGTACAAAACAGAACCAGATGAAAATATCCTGTGTTATCCCAAAGACGTGCTCGTTTACGCAGTAGAACGCTTCTTGACAGTTAAATCGTTATTAACTCACTTCAGGATACTCTCAATCCCTTCGTTGTGGTAACGGTGTAACGGTTCGTTCGGCCACATCTCTTATCGTAGGCATTTTATAATTACGATCCTGACATCGAGTGTTGAGGAATAATTGCGATGATTTTTAATGGTTTAATGTGTTTGTACTATATTTCTTTTAGTTTTAAATCTGTATATACAATTCTTTCTTATGATATAATTTTCATTTGATTAACACATTAATTTAAACAAATTTTAAAAGATATAAACCGAAATTCCTAAATATGTGTATTTATCCTTCAAATGAAGAGATATAGAAATGAAAGTTACACCATTTCTTCCATGATTAACATTCTGTCTTACAATGCAATACAACTTATGCAATGATGTACAATATTACGGGTTATAGGAATTCTCTGAATTAATGCCACAAATGGGACCGTCTGGCCCCACTGTGCGGCGATGGGACTGCCGGTCTGAGCCGTTTAGCCAATTTCTTGAGTCTCGGGGAGCCGCGTTTGAGCAAAGCATCACCGCACATTGAGGGAGGGAAGCGAGTATTTTAACTGACAATCAGCTAAATCAAGTGAATAAATGGAACATCAATGGAATGCTCTTTAGAATAAGGGGTGGTTTAACACAAATTAAAATAGTTGTAGTTTGATTAAGTTAGCTTTGCAAACAAAATCCCCAATTTGATACTGCCAGTTTCAATAGTTTCGCTTCAACATTTCTAAGTCGACGGTGGTGCTCCAGCCTTCGCTATTAATACAGAATACCGTGGAGTCCAGCCAGTGCAACATTTCCAAAACCGAAATACAGGTCCGGCTCATCTTAAATGACCCCCCCCCTTTGCGTAACTACCATCAAAGTATTTCTCCTGAATTAAACAGGGGCATTCCTTATGTGTTCTATGCACTCGTTTGCTTCGGCCGAGTGTCAGAGAAGAAAGTCCTCGTGGGCGTGGCGGGGCGGGTGATGGGCGAGGGGAGGGGAGGGGGAGCGGAGGGGCGGCCGGGCGGCGGCGTAGTGTTTATTTTACCTTGCTGTGCGGAGGCGGGCCCGGCCTGGCTCGTCGTTGCCAGTCCTGGGGCCGGCGAGACACGGCGCGTGAGGCTCGTGTTGCTGGGCGGCGCGGCGCGGCGCGGGGCGGAGCAGGAGGTTGAAGGTGATTTCCCTCCCACCCCTTCCCCACTCCGCGCTTTCAGTGAGTGGTGCAACGCGGCAGGGACATTGCATGGCTCTCAAGTCCCTTTATTGAGGTACCAGTTTGTTGTAGATTGAAACGTATAGAAAGCGTGCAAGCAAGACTGCCACGATTTCTGCATGGCAACTTTCAAACGTGTTCTATTTTTCTCGTACTAAAGACTACACGTGACTGTAACGGCAGAAATCCGGGTAAAAAACAGACTCGTTTATGTGAAATCGTCCATCCTTTTCATTATCGACGTTATGGTGAAGTTGCGATTCGTGCGTTTTTTAGGTATATTGGCTGGTCGATTCGCGTTCTCGGTTTTTCTGGCCGAGTTATTTATGTGTCTGTGGCTAATGTGAGGTTACTAATCCGCACTTTCTGAAGCCAAAATATTAATGAAAGTAACTCCAAAACGTCACAAAAAAAAATGTTGTGGAATGAAATGTCGTTGTACTCGGTCAGGCTGTAATTTCACAAATCATTGTTGTTTACACGCGGGCCCCTTGATGGAGTCTCGTGGCAACTCGTACAGAAAATGTGTTATCCGTGGCAAACACAACCTTTTGGTTTTATATTTTTAGTTTCAATCCTGAGGTTTTCTGTACAGTTTCTTTTTGAGAATCTGTGCACGAAAATTGTACCGTTAAAAGCCTGTAATAAGAGCGAGTTCTAGAGGAAGTAAAAAATTTAACACGGGAACTAAGGCGTTGTATTTTAGAATTTTTGAAAAATTGATTTTGTGTATTTCAAGGTTGCTTCAAAGATGTTTTCCTAGTTTCTTTTTGAATGTCATTTCACTACGTTGCATATACTTGTCCGCATTATGTTTAGACATTAAGAAAGAAAACAACAAAAATAAGATTTTTTATTTTTGAAATCACTTTTTTGATTGTCGAAATAATTGGGACAAAAACTATATTATTGAAGTAGCTTCGATGGTACTTGTAAATTCATCATAAACATAAAATTTATTCATTTATGAAAAAATAGTAGTATATTTATACTCTAAAATTAACGAAAAAACGGTTATGGGTTAAAATTTAAATTTTTGGCTCATAGAAATTTTGATCTAGCAATTATATTTGTTTTTTATTGCGGAAATGCCGACGTTCCTGCAGATATCCGCAAAGAAAATACCTCCACCTCCCCCCTCCGAAAAGAAGTTCATTACAATTTTGAATTTCAAATAAATTTTGTGAAAATAATTTCAGTATAGCATTTTAATCTGTATAGCAGATATATTAAATACGCTAATCACCAATTGCTGATAATCTTATAGCGAAAAACAAATAATAGTACATCAGAGCATATAAACGAATAATTAACACTAACAAAACATTTGCAAATTATAATAAAAATTGGACAACAGTAATAGTCAAAAATACGTAAAAAACCCGAAAACAAACTGATGTGTACTTAACAAAATAATTGATAAACAACACGACATTATTGAAGCAGAGCAAATTGACATCATGCTTAAGACAGAGAAGAAAAAAGGAAACCAACTAGAACCAAGTATATTTACAAGAAGCTACACAGATTAAAAGATGACGTATCGTCTTGCAAAGTTCAGTTCCCAACAGACGTCAACGTTACCCAACGGTACGGACGTGCAGCGAGGGAACACAACCACGCAAGGAACACCTCACATCCAGAGAAAAGAACGAGAAAAGGGCAGCGACACCACAGGACAAAGCCACAAGCGGAGAGAGGACAGAGGGCGGGCGCGGCGCGGGCCGTCGTCACAGCACGCAACACAGGGGCAAGCCACACACGGCAGCAGCGCCGGGAGCATCGCTCGGGAGGGAGCGGTGGCGGGGCGACGGGGCGAGCGGGGCGGGCCGGGGCGAGCGGGGCGGGGCGGGCTAGCACGTGGCGCCGCAGCCCAGCCCACCGGTGACGGACACAGAAACGGGGGCTGCGGCTTTGAGTGTCGAGAAGAAGTCAAGGGTGTGGCGTGGAAGGCGGGGGAGCGTGGAGCGTCCTGTCTTCAGTTGCCGGAGAGGAGGCGCTGCGGGGCGGGGCCGGCGGCGGGACGTGGTACCTTGGGCGCGTCGCCTCCGCCGGTTGGAATTCTTCGCTGGAGGTGAAGGTGGAGCTGGTGTCGATGCCAGAGTCTTTGGTCTGGGAGGTCTTGCGAGCCTTGTCCCGGTCGCCGGCCCCACGCGCGAGCGACGGCCCGGCGCGGGAGGCCGCGGCGCACGCGCGCGGCTGCGCAGGAGGGCGTGGGCGTGTCGGGACGAGGGGGGGCGGCGGCGTGCGGTGGGCGCGTGGGTCTGGTGCACCTCCGACACGATGCGCGTAAGGGCCCCCAGACGTCATCGCTATTGCTCCGTCGGAGTCCGCATACAGCCTACTTTCGGTAAGCCGCACCGGTCTTCTTTCTACGCCTGCGGTGGCAGCGCCGGCTTTGTCCGCACTCCTCCACAGGTCGGGCACTCGCGGCCGAAGCGCTCACGTTAACCGCCACTGTACGGCACCGCTGTAGTCGTTGAGGTCGCGCGGGAAGCGCTCGACGTCGGCAGCGCGGCGCAAGCGGGGGTGCCCGGGGCCCTGGGCCCCCCGGCCCCCCGGCGTCCCCGCCTCCGCGGCGCTGGGCTGCCTGGACAGGCGACCGCCGCCGCCGCGGACGTCGCCGCCCGCCGCGCCGCTCGCCACCCCGCCCGCCGCCGACGTCGCCGTTCGTCGGACGAGCTCCCGTGGTTCCGATAATGGTTTGATTGGTGATTATGATGGTTGATAATGGTTATTATGTCGATGATGCATGGATGTGTTGATGGTGGTGGTGGTGATGAAGACGAAGTTGGGGTGTTGGAGTGTTGTTCTACCTTTGCCTACGCAAGAAGATAAAAAAAGAAAGAAACCACAACATTACTCCTATTGGCCAGAGAGATTCACACACACAACACAGGGTGAAAAAACGAAAAAAAATTAAAAGCAAAAAAAAGAGAAAGCAAAGAGAGACAGAGAAAGAGAAGCGGATGAAGAGAGAGAAGATCGGAGTTGTCAAGGAGGGCGGACGGCTGCGCGCCGGCCTCCCGCTCCCGGGCGTCTGGTTGGGCGGGGGCCGCCCTCCGCGAGCACGGGCCGTGGGGGCGTGGGGCGATGGGCAGACGACAGACAGACAAACAAACACGCAACCAGCACAGGCGCCGAAGGCGCTCGGGTGTGGTGTCGGGATGGTGACACCAAGCGCATGGGCGGGGCCGGCGTACATATTCCACTGAGCCACGAGGGAGCGGGCAAGGACGTGGCGGGCCGAGCGTGGCGGGGCGGGCGGGGAGGGCGGAGCAGGAGAGGCGCGGGCCCGACGGGAGGAGGCGGGCGGACCAACTGCTAGAGCCAAATCCTTCAACCGCACCGACTAGGGGCGCGCGGGGCGAGGCGGGTCGGACGGGGCGGGGGCGGCCCGGGGCCTGGCACGCGAACGCAACAAACAGACACACCAACCACAACACAACAGGCAGCAACAGAAGAGAACTCAGCCTCACCGCCAGGAATTTCTTTATCATTTCGTCCCTTATGGCCTTTTTCTGCCCAGGGCGCGCCCATGCCGCCCGGGAGGTCACTGCCAAGGAAGAATCGCGCGCGCGAGGGTGCGCGGGCGAGGCGAGGGCGGCGGGGCGAGCGCGGGCACGGGCGCGGCGGGGCGCCGGCGAAGCAGGGCGAGGAACCCTGCAGCCCAACGGGCCGCCGTGGGTCCGGCCCCCGCCCCCGGCCGGCGGCGGCGCGGGCATCACCAGCACCACAGCCCCCGCGCCGCTTGCGCCACCACGCCCAGTCAACGCCGCCAACACACAAGACACAGTTGAGAGTGACAGCAGGAGAGAGACAGTGAGACGTGAGGAGTCGTGGGAAGCAACAACTTGGGCATCGACGCTCCCCAAGCGGCCGGCACGGAAGGCAGGGACGCGGAGGCGGGAGACGGGCGAAGACCAGCGGAGGCGAGGCGAGGAGGGGCCGTAGCAAAGGGGGAGGAGCAGGGAGCCTCACGGCAGCCCGGTCCGAATCGCCGCTCCAGGACGCGACAGTGCTAGCTACCGGAAGAAGTTAGGCACTACGGAGAGGCCGGCAATTTACAACCCACTCCGTTCTACGCTACTCACTAGACGGGTAGATATGTACACAGCTGAGAAAACGAGGCCACTGCAAAGATAGAGAGAGGAAACAGACGGGTAGAACGCCGCAGATATTATGAGTGCCAGCTTACCTGCAGAGGTTATGTGTGGGTGCGTGGGGAGGTGAGGAGGAGTGGGGCGTACCCCGGTTCCTCAAGCCGGTGGGCGACTGGCGGGCGGGGCGCCGCGATACCCACGCCCAGCAGGGGTGCGGGCCAGGACGCCAGGGCAAGGGCGGCGGGGGCCCAAGACAGGGACGGAGGCGCTGGGCCCACGGCCGACAACAGCGGCCGGTTGCCCCGTACCAGCCGGCTGTACGTGGCCGAAAGACTCGACGGGCCCCCTTCACGCATGGCTGCGATTACACTCTACGACCACCATGGGCACACAACCGCTACTCCTCAATTACTCGCGTTTCACATCATAAAGCTCTGGAACAAGGGCGTCTGCAAGCTTCACTGCTTCCTAATATTTTTCTTCATTTTGTTTTAGACACACTTTTTGCACATATTTGCGTCCATACATTTTCACAGAAGCACAAACAACACGAAAAACGTATTTGGAAACCCACTTCCTTCGAACACTTCACTTCATAGAAATGTAATGGCTGATAGAGATATATCTAGATTCTATTACACTTCGAAGCTTCGCAGCGAACACTTTTCTTGATGCAGAGGGCACTACCGGCGGAGATCTCTTTCCAACGTATCGGGTTGGTGGACATTGGTGGCGTATCGCGTGGCCTTGACGATGCCGCATCCAGCACTGCAGTCCTTAGAGGACTTCTAAAGCAGCTTCCGCGAGCCACCCAGCGCCCGAATCAGACTTCATCTCATTTCGTTGACGACGGAGTAACTCATCAAGCGACGAAGCCAACGAGAAGCGAACCGATCAGTGGCCTCCGCGACGGACACCCGCGTTCCTCCGTCTGCGCAGACATCGGCAGTCGCACTGCAGTGCGAAACAAGAGCACGAATTCTTATGGGAGGCCGGCGGGAGGGGAGGGTCGGAGCTGGAGGAGGGGGTGGGGCGAGGGGGCGACCGACGCACAGCGTGCCGCATGTGTTATGGCGCGACGCCGATGGCAAATCTCCAGCGGGCGATGCGCATCTTTGCCCGCAACTAGGCGGCGGCGCCGATGGACAAACCCCTCCTCCCCCCCCCCATTCGCACGCTACGGGTAGCGAACGAAAGCAAAGTCAGTTGCTGGGCGCTGCTTCGACAGTGCTACACCACAGTGCCAGAGCGGGATCGCATCACAACTCGCATGTTGCTGGAGAACCACATGTCTGTCGAAGCTGGATCCGGTATACATCCCTGCGCAACTCCTTAGGTATAACTAACTTTTGCATTCTGCGATATCCTTTTTTCACAACTAATTCTCCTTCTCTCTTGATCTCCATTTTCATTACATCAATTTTCTTTCTCTTTCTTGTGTACTTTCAGATATGTATTTTTTTCCTATTTCAAGTACCCACCCTAATTTCAATCCTAACACCAAGTTGCATTTTCTCTAAAAGTACTCTGTCACTTAAGGCGTATTCTAGGTTAGTTGGTCGTTGTGCAGTTGTGGATGTATGTAATATCTAACTCTCAATTGATTATTAAATTGAAAATTGAAACAATGCGTGGTTTTGTGTAGAATCCCACTGATAGAAATGCAGATCAATGCACTAAACATGTTTAGTAACCATCATATAGTAAATCCAATTATTCGTATGGAAAGAGTAACGAAACATGATTTAGTTTAGTTTAGTAAATCAGAATATTGAAAATCGTGAGTGAATGAACAAAGAGAATTGTGAGTGATGCTATACTTCTTTTGTAGGTAAAATTATTCGGGGAGATCAACGATTCAGATAGACCATGTTGTCACATTTACTAAAGTAAGTTCGCGTTCCCAGAAATCTAATTCGAATAGTTACAGAACGCATGCGAACTATGAGAAATCAACTTTGTATATATTTTTAGATGCAGTATAAACGACATATTTAGTCGTTATGTTGTTATTTATGGATTTTAAATAATTACATGTTCTACTCTAAACTAATGGCAGAAATACCATCGGTACCCAATCGTCGGCAGCCAGCATCCGTAAACGCTGTGTTTGGCTAGGTTCTGTCAGGTTAGCGATTCTAAGGATGTATGAGTCCCCGCGCCCGTTGGATGGGTGAGCGCTGGAAAAACCAGTTGCAAAACTACCTGGTTGAAAGGATAGAAAGACGTTTCTGCTTAATAGAACTTACTCAACATCTTCCAAATACGAAACTTCCAACTTCCTATACTATAATATAGTTCAATCTACTATGTGAATGATAGTATGAACTAAACATTTCTTTTTGTGTTCTTATGACCAAATCACCGATAAAACACACTTTGGTATATTATTATTATTATTATAGTTTTCTGATGATGAGCTCAACTCTGTCTTGAGACTCGAACGCCGGTCGCAGCGATGTCAGACGACGTGGAGCGCGGGCTGCACACGGCGTCCGCTCGGAACCACTCAGCTGTCCGTAGAGTTCGTCCTTGCCTTGCCCGAAAATGACGCATGCCACACACTCTGGATCTCTTTACGGGCGGATGGGAAAGTGTATGCCGGACACCCAACATACGTAAAAGTCAATGCAATTATAGAGCTTTTCCTAATCGCCATTAAATGTAAGTAAGCCAGCAGTAAACATTCTGGTATCATTCAATCGGTACCACAGCAGTGGGTTTATGTTTTATATGAAATATATATATATATATATATATATATATATATATATATATATATATATATATATTGTATATATATCCCATTTAACTTGACAACTTGAAATAACTCAAAAAATACGCGCTGTACGAAAAATTGAGCGAAACCAAATCTTAACAGTTTTAAAGGGGAATCATTCTATGCTAAAATCAGCACCCCGTGACCCCATCGGGGGGGGGGCAACATTGAAATCTTAAATAGAAATCCCCATTTTTTTAATTTTAGATGCGGATTCTATGGACAAAATACATAAGTTTTGTCGGAAACTTTTTTCTGAGATGTGATAGGTGGAGCTGTAATCGCAAAAATTTTGATTTCCGAAGATTTCTATAATTGGAGTGGTATATAAATATAACTTGAGATCAATAAAACTCCAGAATTTCGTTATAAATATGGTAAGAATTATTAATCAAATGTTCAACTTTGTATGCGCATCTTGTGTCTTGAGAAAGTGTATTCACTAGGTTAGCGCATTAGGTTTAGTTTGTCGGTTCCTCTGGTTTTAATACTCGCATATACTTGCTAGTTGAAGATCTCAGTAAAAATAGGTAGCGCTTTTCTGAATTGATCTACCAATACAGTTTCTCAGCCATTTTTTGATTTTCCTATATAGAGGCAACACGTCTCCTAGCTTCTTAAGAAACGTTGATGGATCCTCGTTAATTTAAATTGGAGTTATGCTCCGTTATTGAGCACTCAGCACCCCCCCCCCAGGGGCCGCTGGGTAGTCGTAGTTACTTCAGCGGCAATCAAGTCAGGAAATCACCAATAGGTAGCGTCTTCGCGGTCGCGTCTCGTGTCTACACATCGGCCAGAATTGGAAAGGAAGGAGAACAGGTTCAGGACGCTTCTCAGGTGTTGGGCTCGCCCCTGTGAAACAGGCAAACTCGTTTTGTCGTGCTGAGGCAGTCGTGCACATGAGATTCTATAGGGATTCTGCGGAAGTCGAACCCGGAACCTCAGTGGTCAAAAGCAAGCGACTTCGCCACTGAGACACGAGAGTAGTCATTGATGCATAATATTACTTGTCATATCATCAATATTAGCTTGAGGTAGTATTATATTTATGTAAAAGATGCTCCCAAGAGACCAGACTAGCTGACTGCATGTGGCATCCACCTTTTTGGAAGAGATAAGTAGACTATTAATTAACCGACCTCACATAATCCAGATACATGAAGTTTCCATTTAGCATTGAAAAGAATACATTGAAAAGACTGAATTCGTTGAAAACCAGACGTTAAACAACGTTCTCTGCATTAGTACATCCATAATTCCATTATACAAATCCTATTATTCTCTATTATTGTTCGTGTATGCCTGTAGTAAGAATGAAAACAAGAAGAGTCAATTATGACAAATAATGATAGAATGTGTGTGAATCAGATTCCATGTACGCAAAGAATATCTTGTGCTGATGAAGCAGTTTTTGCTGTCCCAAACACGAGTTTCCACCAGCCTGGGAGGCGGCGTTTGTTAAAAAGCAAATAATGATTTTCTTGCCTGGTTACGGCGTCCGCCTAAAGTCGGACCGGCCAGAAATTCGATTGCGAGGGGCCATTAGCTCCGAGGGGCCCAGAGCGCTCCGGGCAGCGGAGAGCACAGGAAGAGCCGGCGATGCGAATTTCCTGCGCGGCGCCCGCGCGTCCGCCCCTTCCTCCTCGCAGCCTCCGGTCGCGCCCCGCCCCCTCCACCCTCCCCACTGCTTCGACCCGACCCGACCCGACCCGACCCCTCTGCACACCACTACCTGGACCGACCCGACCCTGTGTCCCCGGGTAACTTTTTGTCTGAGATTCTGATGTGTAGGAGCCTTGTCAATTTTCGCAAAAATTTCTTCATGTTTTCCCGAAAGATCTATAATTGGAGTGTATATAAATATAACTTGAGATCAATAAACTCCAGGAATTCTTATAAAAATTATGTAAAAGATTATGTAACAAATGTTCCACTTTGTATCGCGATCTTGTCTGTCTTGAAAAGTTGTTTTCACTAAGGTTTAGCGCAGATTTTAGGTTTTAGTTGTCGTTTCCTCGTGTTTAAACTCGCAATACTTCTAGTGAAGATCTTCCAAGTAAAATAGGGTAGCCTTTGAATTGATAATCTTTACCAATACAAAGTTTCTAGCCATTTTTGATTTTCCTATAGATATAGACAGCAACACGTCTCCAGGCTTCTTAAGAAACGTTGATGGATCCTCGTTATTAATTTTTTAAATGGAAGTTATGCTCCGTTATTGAGCCTCAGCACCCTCCCCCCCAGGGGGCCGTGTGGTAAGTCGTAGTACTTCAGCGGCAAAAAATCAAGTCAGAAATCACCATCAGGTAAGCCCGTCCGCCGGTCGCGTTTTCGTGTCTAACATGCGGCCAGTGGAAAGGAAGGAAACAGGTTCAGGACGCGCTTCTCAGTTGTTGGGCTCGCCCCTTTGAAAACAGGCAAACTCGTTTCGTTGCGTTAGCAGTCGTGCACGTGAGATTCTATAGGATTGTTGCGCGAAGTGGACCCGGAACCTCAGTGGTCAAAAAGCAACAAAGCGACTTCCCACTGAGACCACAGATAGTCATGAGCAAATAATTACTGTCATATCATCAAATTTAGCCTTGAGGTTACGAGTCGTATAGTATTCTACTGTTAAAAAGATGCTGCCCAAGAACAGACTAGTCCTGATCTGCGATGGTGATATTTTTTTTTTTTTCTTTTTTTTTTTTTTGCTTTTGTTTTTTTTTTTTTTTTTTTTTTTTTTTTTTTTTTTTTTTTTTTGTTGTCTCTTCTGTTTTTTTCTGATTTTTCCTCTATTTAGTTTTATTTTGTTCTTTTCTTTTTTTTTTTTTGTTTCTTTTTTTTTTTTTTTTTTTTTTTGTTTTTTTTTTTTTACTATTTTTTTTTGATTTTTGTGTGTTGTGGGTGTTTTTATGTATATATTTGTTTGTTGTTTTTTTTATTTTTTTTTTTTTTTTTTTATTTTTCTTTTTTTTTTTTTTGTATGAGAGGGTGGTGAGAGGCTTTCTCTGATCCTCACTTATTATATTATTTTTTTAGGATACTATTGAAGTTTTTTCTCATTTTTAGCTATTTTGAGAAGAAATACATTGTAAAAATGCTGAATTGCGTTGAAAACCAGACGTTTAAACAACGGTTGAGCGGTGATATGTGGTCGGCCCCTGCTGGGCGATTGGAGGACATCCAACTAGGGTATCTTCTCTTTTGGTTTGGCGTAGTGCGTTGCTTTTTTATTACAAATCTTTGATGGCTTATTCTCGTTATATCTTGGTTCTGGGTTTTTCTTCTTTATCTCTTTTGTACGTAAAGAGTGAAAAACAAGAAGAGTCGCATTTTAGGTTATTATCTATATAATAGATAGAATTATATTCAGATTCCCATTTTTTATCCGCACAAGAGAATATCTTTTGCTTGGGTCAATTTTGATGAGGGCGCGTAGCAGTGGGGGAAGGGTCGGCTTTTTGACTAGTCCCAAAACACGACGTTTTCACCAGCCTGGTTTAGGCGAGGGTTTTGTTTTTATAAATATAATCAGAGAACTATAATGATAGATTCGTTGTTCCTGTTACGGCGTCGCCTAATGGATTTGTTGCGACCGAGCCCAGGAAATTCTTTATATTGGGGGCCATTAGCTCCACGGGTTTTGGCCCAGACGCGCTCCGGTCTCTCCTACGCATAGATTGACTACAAGCACTTTAGAAGAGCCGCATGCCAAATTTCGCCTGGCGCGGCGCCCCCCGCCGTCCGCCCTTCCCTTTCCCGCAGCCTCCGGTCGCGCCCCGGCCCTCCCTCCACCCTCCCCACTGCTTTCGACCCGACACCCGACCCGACCCACCCCTCTGGACACCACTACCTGGACGACCACCCCTCCCGCGCCCCGACTTGCCTGTCCCGCCCCTGTCTCCTACTCGCCCCCACTACCTCGACCCGACCCGTCCACTCCTCCCCCCTGCCTCTCTACCCTCCCCCTGCCCCCCGATCCATCGCCTACTATCTCAACCCCGCCCTTTCCCATCTCCCGTCCACTGCCTCGGCCCACGCCCGCC
>BOPP01000033.1:830457-852698 GCA_017312745.1 Gryllus bimaculatus
GACTTCCCTCCCGAGGGGTTGGGCAAAAGGGTGCTTCTGGACAGCAGGCTCTTTCCCCGTGGGCACGTAAGAGTAGGGATGCGCCACCGACCGAAAAAACAACTTCGTGTTTCTCCCATCGACGGTCAAACATTAAAACATCAAAAGGTAATAAACAGCCGAACGAAAAAGACAGAAAACAACTCTCGTCTCACCCTTGCTGTTACTTCCCCTTGATGGTTTACCCTGGCGTAGTTACACCATTTCCGCTCAGTCCGCATGGGCTTTACCAACTTTCAAATTTGGTCCTCGTTTATTAAAGCCTTTTCCCAGCGTGCAGTGCCTTAATGACGTCGCCCGCCCAACTGCCCCATGCGCCGCGGCGGTGTCGCTTTCCGAAAACCTAAAGCTGGCGGCGATCATCGGTTTCTGCATAATGTTGTTTCCTCCATCCTTTAACACAGATTTTTGTCATAAAAGATTTTATTTTGTTACTAGATTTATGTTTGACCTTACCCCTTTTTTATCTAATATCATGGTATCATAAATCTCCCACCAAACCCTCTCGATGGTTAGAAAATATAGGATAGAATGATGTTAAATAATTCAATAGGGTATAAAAATCTATTTTTGGAAGACATTGAATGTGTAGCAATTAGTGTAGAGGGGTAATGATTAATGGGAAGGGGCAGAAAACCACCTGTGAGTTTTTAACCGGGGTTGACTTAAAATGAGAAAAATTGCCTCCTTCCCTTCCCCCCTCGCCATAGGGTGTAAACTGGAATTTTAATATACAATAATATAATAATTGTGCATTTATCTATTGGTTATTAGAAAAAGTTATCATTTAGATCTAATCTAGGAGTAATTGTTTAGATTTGTAAATTTTTTTGAGACTACTAAATATGAGATTTATTCTAATGAAATCTTGTAATTTTTGGAATTTATGGGAGATATAAACGTATAATTAACGGATATATGTTTAAATAATATTAAATGTAAAAATAGGTTATTTTAAGTTGTATTAATGAATATTTTTAATTTAACAAAAACAGAAATTTAAGTTTATGAAATGTTTGTTTGCAATAGTATTTTTTTTCATAGACTAATTCTAGCTATAACCAGAATATTAAAAGAAATTACAATCTGAAAATTGATTTATCACCCCCTCGACCGCACCCCTTTACTGAGGAGAACATAGGAAATTTGATGAGCAGCTGCAAGACAAGGAGAATAAATACAAGCACAGTATGGTTATGGCGACGATGGCGGATTAAATGGAAAATGCCATAAGTGAAGACCCCGCCCTGGATCCTCCCACCGCTTGGCGCACCTTACCAGCCGTCCGGCCGTGTGAAAGGATACGAGCAACCTCAATGCACAATGGAGCACATTAACCCAAACCTCACTCACAGTGCGTTTATACAAACACGACTTTCTCTCGGACGACGTTAGCGCGAATTTTTAATGCCCGCGTTCACGAAAGTCCCGGAAAAAAAATTTTAACCGCGAGCTTTGGTTAAACCCCTGGGCCTTCGGAAATCACGGACTGTATCCCGCGAATTAAAAATTGGTAGCATATTGCTGCATGCCACTATGTATTTTTCCGGCGAACTATACAGCCCCACTTCCTCTCACCACAAACACTATACTCCCGATACCCACTGTGTATTTTACACGAAGGGTCTGGTTAGTCAGCCTTCTGATCTGCGGGGACGACAAATTTCACTCACTCTAGGCTCCCGGTTAACGCACCTGATGGTTAAATTAGCGAAATAAATTTTATTAATTTATAGTTAATTATATTATCAGGCAGTGCGTTGTATTTTGGATAAATTCTTGAGTAGTGATATTCCTCGCGCCTTGCACACAAAAATAACTTGAAAAACGGGTACAGAATATTAACAAACCGTTTAGTCCCAACAATATAAATAAATATTAAATTTAGAAAATGAAGACCAAAAACATGATATTTTGAATTTTAAACATAAGTTAATTAAGAAGAAAATAAACCTATGCTAACTCTGCACGTTGATTTACATATAAGGATGGATTATAACTGGCCCACAGAAAATGATTACAGAGTTTTTCAGATTCGTTATATTGTAACGCGGATTTTAGGCAAAAGAACATGAAATCAAATCACAATACCTTCAAAAACACCTTATTTTGCCCTGCCTCCCAAGGGCTCTATATTTCGTAGAAGTCATCGGTTATGCCTTCCTTTACCGTAATTTGATTATCTACCGTGATCCTAAAGTTATAATGTTCTGTCAAAATCTAGAGATCAGTGACCCCTTCTCTTCTTTCACACAACATTACTCTACTTCAATGACTATCTCCCCCATTTCCTTTTTCTACCACCTACTGGTATTTTGGGGTCGATCCTGCTCGCGATTATTCATATATCTTTTACCTCCCTTCATCGCTCTTCTCCCTTTCATCCGTCTAGGATTTCCTTCTCACCCGCGGCACCCACCCTGTCCTGAAAATTGTTTATTTCACGGCCCTGTGTTCTTTGGAGAGTAGCGGTTAGTTTTCATTATGCCTTTGGAATCATCTTTAAAGTTTCCCCCTCTTGGTTTGTTTCTTTAATCATTCTTTTTACAAGCCTATTCCCCTCTCATAAGAATACCAGATGTAATACCTTTTTTCATTTTAATAGAATTATTTTTATCCCCTTTGTGAACATTGAAGGAAAAAGAGGGTGAAGCAAACGACAGATTGCAGGGTGGAGATTTTTTTATTCTTAACCCTCCGCTTCCGTAGTTGCTGCGCGCCTCCCCCCGGCGAACCATCCCACGGAACACCAGTGAGAAATTGCGCCTGCTTCAACTCGTAGTCTCGCGAAACCCTCGCCGTCGGAAAGATGGAGGGGATAGGATCCCGAGGTATAGTATTCCGAATGTTAATTTTTTTTTTAAAAGAATGGTCCGGCCATGATACAGTACAGGTTCGCGGAACGAGTCGTGGGCCTAAATACTCCATCTGTTAATACTCCAGACCTACCAGGTGAGGGAAAATACGCGTTTTATATTAAAACTTATTCTACACTCATACAAACATGTTCTTTCATTATTCTCTGTCCCCCCTCGCGCTGCCACTCATCCCCGTCCTTTCTTTTCTTGTCTTTTTCTTTTTTGGCCTTCTCCTTCCTGCCTCTCCTTTTTTATGCCCTTCCCTTTTCTCGCCTTCCCCTATTCACCCCCTCTTCCGCCCTTTTCCCCACGCGTCTGTCCTGTGGTTTCCCGCCCTTTATAGTGTTGAACTCATTTCCGTCTTTTTTTCACCCCATGCCCGCGTTTGGGGCGGTGGTTCCGATTATATTTTTTACCCCCCCCTTTTCAATCCCTTCCACCCTTATTTATTCTTTTGGGCCCTTCGCCCTGGGGCGGCCCTTTCTCCCTCCTGTTGTCCTGTCCGCGTACTCTGCCTTTTGCCCTTCCCTCCTGCTCCGGCCTCTCCCCCTGCCCTTTTTGCGGCTGCGTCTCTCTCCGCGCCGTCCCTTTTCCCTCTAGGTGCCTTTTCCTGCTCGGGCCCCCTGCTACGCGTTCTCCTTACCGGTTTTCCACCTTCCTCGTCTTCCCAAACGCCCCCTTCTCGCTGCTGTTGTTGGCTATTTGTCACCCGCTGGCCCGTCGGTTGTCTACGGCTGTGTCCCCCCGTTGCCCTTCCTCCGGCGCCGCGGCCCCCCCCTTTTTGCCGCACTCTTCCATGTTAGCGTTTCTCCGCCTTTTTGTCGCCCCCATGGGTTGGCCTTCCCGTGGTCCTCCGGCCCCCCACTTGCATCCTCGATTGTTGGTGATACCCTGCTTGCTCTGAATTATTGGCGGAATAAACGAGTATTTCTCAGATTAACCAGAAATAATCCAATCACTGTAGGTTATGCCTACAATCAGTTCGCACTGTCGATCCGCACGTTTGCAAATGTAGATTCGAGGGGATACATGCCGTGGATTTCAGGTGTCTGATGGAGTTGGGTGAACTACCGGCAATGTCACAAGTGTATGCCTTCTTGGCCTGGATAAAGATTGGCTGCCTTTTCTTTGTGCGTTTTTGGCCTCACAATGCTTGGTTCTGTGCTGCTTAGTTTCAGGGCGAATGGGAAGATGGTGCACGGAGTGGCCGCAGAAGCCTTTCGTTTCCGCGAGCTTGTCTTGGTATTCAGCAATGGAGCGGAAGCCAGGAAGAAATTAATTTTCTTTATCATTTTTATAAATTCAAATCAACAGATCACGATAAACACTCTTAGTAGGGCTTGGGTGTCGCTCAAGTAAAGGCCATTGAGAAAGGCAGTGTATAGAACCATATTTTTGTTTCTTTTGTTCTAAAAAACAAATGTGGCCGGCAACAGTCATTTACACCTCCCTTTATTTGTAAATTTTTGTGTCTCATTATTACTGGTGCGACACCTGGTGGCTCCTGGAAGGTTTCTGGCGCAGGGCCAGGAGCGCGTGGGGTGCGGCGTGGTTGGGATTTGGATGTCCTTGTTTTGGGAGCGGCTTGTGGGTTGGTAGTGTTGGCGGCGGTGTTCTCATGGCGGGGCGGTTGGGGGCGGGCTCCGGGCTGCTGCGCTGCGCCTATCACCTTTCTCGCTGTCGTGCTCGCTCGCAGGACGTGCACTCAGGGGGTTCGGACCGCGCAGCTCGTCCTTCGGAGTCTGGAGAAAGAGGCCCCCCCACTGTCGGGTTGGGCCTCAGCGGATATCGCACTGGGGCTCGCGCAGAGGTGGGCGTGGCCGGTAGGCGCCCGGACGCGCCGCCAGGCCCCGCCCCGCCCCCTTCTTTGCCGAGCCGTCTGCGCTGTGCTTCTTGTTGTTGACGGGCGCGTCGTGCCGCGTCGGGCGGTGGCGCGTTGCCCACGTGGCGCGTAGGGGCGGGGCCCCACGTCCTCCCTTTCACTTCTTCTTTTTTTGGGGTGTTGGGGGTCTTAGTTTTTTTTTTGTTCCCTCCTCCGCTCCGTCACGCCCTTTACCACCTTCCTTCTCGTCTCACGCCACTATCGCGCCCCCGTGCACCTGCCACGTCCATCCGGCGCCCTTGCAGCGTCTGCCGACAGCCCACCCCCATGCCCGCTCGCTCCTTCATATGCTCCTTCCCGCCACACACACGCCGTGGCACCGCGACCGCCGCTGGGCCACGGAACCCCGCTTGCCTCCGCCGCGCCCGCCCCGCGTTCCTGCGGTCTGGCCCATCCAAGGTGTGCTGTGGGCTAATGAGGGCCGGGGGCGGGCTCCGTGAGCTGCCTCGCTACGCGCCCCCTACGCGGTTCACAGTCCATAGGTCTACAGGCGGCGTGCGGGTCCAGTGTCGATGCGTGTGCGCGTCGGCCGCGGTAGGCGGGCAGCGGTGCCCCCCTCCGACTAGGCCCCCGCGAGACGCGCGAGTCGCTGGCCGGGTTGGGGTCTGGTCGGGGCGTGGCACGGCCCGCGTGCCGCCCTGCCGGCAGTTTACATAGCGGGTGCGGCGTCCGACATGGGTCTTGCCCTCGTCCGGCGCCCTTCATGCGGGCAACCACTTCTGTTCCGCCCCCGCGCCCGCCGCCGCCCTGCCCCGGACCGGCGTAGGACGCTGAGCGACGCTTGCCTGTTGGCTTCCGTGGGATCTAGCAATCGTCCACCGCCCGCTGTCCGACGCCGACCACGGGGGGTTCTCCCCTTCATGGCGCTTCTCGCCCTTGCTCTGACCCGCTCTCACGACCCTCGGGACGCCGCGGGCCCATCGCTTGCCCTTTGTTCTCGGCCTGAGTAGTTATGTCTGTCGTGTCGCGGGCGCTCCGCACTTCCTCCCCCGAGCGCTGCACCGTACACGGACACGTTGTCCCTGGCCCGATGGTGAGGCAAATAGTGTGAGTTCACCGTCGCGGGGCGCCATCTACTTCGTGCCCTGCGTTGTTCTTCGGTTTCGAGTTGGCTGAGGCTGCACGCACCTGTAAGCTGGGTCGGGGTATTGGCTGCCTGGCTTCCGGGGGTTGGCAATCCTAAATTGAAACAAAAATCAAGAGCAAAAACTCTCTTTTAACACTTATACCGGGGGGGCAGAGTCTTTAGGGACCGTTACGGGGCCCCCGGTAGATTGAGTGGCCTCGCCTGGCCCGTACCTTTGGGAAGCAGGCAACGTCGAAAGAGACACACAACTACCCTGTGTTGCGACGGCGGGGGGGACGCACAAAAAAACGACGTCACAATAATCCGACCACCAAGTGAATAAAATACAGCTACAATAAAGAACAGAACGCTCGGGGCGGAAATCAATACGGGCCGCCCAAACCCCACAAGAACTTTTCTGCCCCGGTAAGTGTCCACGCCCGCGCGGTGCAGCCTCATACCGGCGGGAGCCGCGGCCCCGCGCGCTTGCCTCCGCAGAGAAGTTTGCCGTTGCTGCAGCGCTCGGGTCGGCGCTGCGCCGCATACTCGCAACAGGACCCGGCGTGGCTGTCGCGGGCGCGGCGCATGTCGGCGTCGGACAGCGCGTGGACATGCTGTCGCTCGCAGGCGCTGCCCGCGCGGCGCGGGCGCGGGGGCGGCACCCCGGCCACGCTGCCGCAGACGCACCGCCCGCCGCCCGCACCCGGCCAGCGCGCCGCCGCGGCCTACGCGGCCCTACCGCGCCCCCGACGACCCCGACGCGCGCGACTACTACCGGGGGGACTCGAGGCCTCAGCACCAGCCCGCCCTCCGCGGCTGTCTACGCGGGGCGGTCCGGGCGGCGCGGCGGCGCGGCGGCGGCATGGACGTGGCGCGGCCCCGCCCTACGCACGGCAGCGCGCACGCCCGACCGCGCACGACCGCCGTCAACAACGAACACAGCGCCAGCGCTCGCCAAGAAGGCGGCGGGCGGGGGCCCCGGCCGCCGGCGCCTACGCCCACGGCCCAGCTCGCGCAGCCCCAGCCGCGCCACCCGCAGGCCTCCTTCTCCAGCTCCGAGGACAGCTGCCTCCAACCCCCATGCACGTCCTGCAGAGAGCAGCGACAGCGAGAAATAGCGCAGCGCAGCAGCCCCGGAGCCCCCCCCAACCCCACCCCCACTCGCTGGCCGCGCACTTCCGGGCTCGATAATGAGACACAAAAATACAATAAAGAAATACTGTGCGGCCATTTTTTTTAGAAACACATCCTCCTATACAATGTCCAGTTTACCAGCTCTATCATGCGTATCGTTAGATATAAAGATATAAAGGAAAATTTTCCTGGCTTCCCTCATGCTGAATCCAGACAGCCGGAAGCTCTGCGGCCAAGCATCCTGCATCTTCCATTCGCTGTGGACACAAGGCGATCTCCAGCAGAAGCACGTGATCTCCTGTGCTTAGTGATATCACTCCTCCTGCACTATGGCGTTAACCGACGTGTTCTTAACACGATATCCGCCATTTGCTTTTGTCGTAGTTTTCTAATAACACGGAATGCTGTTGCATAATAGATATTTGGAAGACACAATAATCTATTTGTAAATACAGAGTGTCAACTGTATTCATATTAAAGAATAATTTCAGGCTAAATGATTAAAATTGTTGTGTTTCCATTGGTAATACTGAAGCTTCACGTAAAATTCCGGTATTTTTTTCATGCAATAAATGTGGTGGGGTAGTCGGGAAGTTGTTAGGGACTCCTTGTGCTGTAGCGGAATGGCTTGCGAGCAGGCAGCAGCGGTCGCCCGAATTCTTGCGAGGGGAAGCGGCTCTGGCGAAGGCCTGGGGCGCCGTGGGCGGGTGGAGGGGAAGGGAAGAGGGCGGAGTGGGGGAGGTGGGAGTGGTGGGAAGATCCATCCTGGAGAGCGGTGGTGCGCCGCGGCTCGCCGGCGGTAAGAGAGTGTGTCTTCTCACCAGCGCGATGACGGCGCAGAGGCAGCCTGGGTCGCTGCACGGGTAAGTGAGCGCCGCCGCACCGCACCCCCGCGCCGCCGCCCGGGCCGCGCTGCGACGGCGACAGCATGTCCACGCCGCTGTCCGACGCCGACATGCGCCGCCCGCCGCCCGACGACGCCACGCCGGGCTCCTGTTGCGAGTACTGGCGGCGCAGCGCCGACCCCGAGCGCTGCAGCAACGGCACGTTCTCCTGCGGAGGCAAGCGGCGCGGGCCCGCGGCCGCCCGGTCATGAGGCTGCACGCACGCGGGGCGGGACACTTACCGGGGCAGAGTCTTGGGTTCGGCCGTATTGATTCCTGACACCCGAGCGTTCTGTTCGCTTTATTGTAGCCTGTATTTTATTCACTTTGTGGTGTGCGTCCCGCAAACTAGTTCGACTTTGCCGTACGCAAAGTACGGCGTCCTACTTTCTATGAATGAGCGATCCAAATGATTCAATGGAATGCAGTAAGAATACCGAATACAGAGCCACAATAAAATAACAACAGTAAATAGCTGGCATGAACACACATCGCAACGCTTTACGAGGGTATGAATTCTATCAAGAACAACTAGTGGGATTGGCTGTGAAGCAATCTTCGTCGGCGATGCTGATATTACAATTGAAAGCTTAAGTCATTGTAACCGCGGTGTGGAAGGTTAGGAGTCTATAGATGTGTCAACTATGTGCAAATGCCTATTGTTACGTTACCCTGAGACGAACATGAATTTCTTCCTTTCAATTAAGCTCTTGAAGGAAGACCATTCTACGACGATATTAATGAGATTTCGTTGTTGTGAACTCTTTTACAGCCAATCTCGGAGATCTGTCCTGTCCCGGTTCATTTCACTTCCTCCCCTCGGGGAGCGCAGGGACACATGGACCTGTTTTGTGTACTTATTGTGATGTATTGTCTAGGCTATCCAGGACGAGCCGCGTCACTGATATGGTAGATAACGTTTCGGCCAGCATATTGTGGCTTTCCTCAGAGCGTACTGCGAACTCTTTTGTCTTTCAAGGAAGCGATATAATGATTGTTTATTTATTGTGGCTTTGTTACTTTCTTGGCAACTGCGTATGCTATGTAATCTTGTTATATTCTATGACATCATTTTGTAATTTTTTAAAATGTTAGTCTTTACTTTTAGCTATTAGTTTGAGAGCGAAAAAATAATATAGCTAAGACGCACCCAGACGACCAAAAGAATCGGGTGAGAAGTAATTTGAAAGTTTGGGGAGCGGGTGAATATTTGGGTTATTACGCCCTCCGCCACTTACGACCTATAGAGAGATAGCGACACTCCTCTCACGTTGGTTACTGATTGCGGAGCACCCAAATCTCCTTTAGATGTGGTGGAATGCTGGGTTTGAAGTTTGAGGGACTGTTTAACTTCTTTACAGAACAGTTGTATTTAGCAACAAATAAACAAGTAGTGTTAACACAAAAAATATATTATTTGAAAATTATTGGATGTAAATAATTTAATTAATAAAGACTATTTCGCTCACGTACTGGGTATCCAGTGCTTTGAAAAATTAATTCATACTTCAGTCATTCTCAGCTGTCTATCGGTAAGAAATTAATAAATCTTCCAGACGCTGCAATTCATGCTATGTTCACCTGTGTTCTTTCAATGGTCAAATACATTTACTTTGTGAATATGTACATTGTATTCTTCTGTGAAAAAGAAAACGAACACACTTAGTATCAAAAGCCATTGAAATGCTTCGGTAAATTTTCGCTGCAGAATTAGAGAAGAAAATAAGGAATTCAATGCCCCAAAATAGTGAAAAATACATACAAAAAATAGAGAAAGTTTTGAAAAAGAGTCAGCGAGTCTAATGTGAAAGAAATTATGAACTTTTATCACGTACTTCAAATGACGAGATAACCATTTTGAATTGTCTGGCTATTGTTTTGTGTAATATTGTATGTTATTTTTATGTTTCTTGTTGCTAAATAGGAATGTGAGAATATAAACGGAAAAACTCTGAATTCATTTTCTTAGTATAATGTTCATGCCTTATATGAAATCAACGCAAGAGATAGTTTTATTTTCGATGCTTCGTAATTAACTGGTATGTTAAAATGTCAAAAATCATCGTTTTTCGTCTTATTTGTAAATTTAATAGTTTTATTTGAGTTGACTAACGTTTTGAGTATTCGTACCGTTTTCAAGTTTATTTGCAAAAGTAATAATACGACTCAAGAATTTATCAAAAGTATCCAACGCACTCCTGATAATAAAATTTGAATATAATGTAGATAAAATTGTTATTTTCGACTAATGTAACCAGTCACGTACCTATATTGGTTTGTCTCCAAAAGCATGTAAAACTTTATATAAAAGACACATTTTTATAGTGGTTCGTCTGTTATATTGTTCGAAAATAATAGTTATATCTACATTTTTGGTAATTTCGCGATACGTTGATTTGGGCAATTTTAAATAAGCTCGTTGTAAATATGTTTTTCCATTTCGGGACAATAAAAATGCCTGATAAATGTTATTATAAACACTAGTAATTTTGGTTAATTTCCATTGCATTGAGTGCGTTCAGTCCTTGCAACACCGACTCTGAGTCGGTCGCGGAGCGCGTAGGCAGGTATTGGCGCATGGAGCGCCACTCGCCCAGAGGCAGCGGGAGCTGTGCAGAGTGATTCTGCGGGCTTGGAGCTCTCATCAAGTTCCTAGGTGTCGCGCAGCGTGCGGTAGTAAATGCAATTTTGCGATGTAAGTGTGTGCTTTTAATGGGATTCGTTTACAGCTAGAATTAGTTCTAGAAAAAAATACTATGCAAACTAACAGCATAAACTTAATATTTCGTGTTTGGAAATGGAAAAATATCAAGTGAATACAACTTAAATAAACCTATTTTACATGTTTGAATAGGTATTTGAAACATATATTGCCTGAATATGATCGTATAATGCGGCATAAATTCGCAAAAGACAAGCATTTCATAGAATAAATCTCATATTTAGATCTCAGAAAAAATGTTACAAACTTCTAAAGCATGTACTCCTAGATGGATCGAAGATGATAACTTTTTCTTAATGAACCAATAGTGAGTAATTGCACGTAACTTAGTTATATGTATTTGTATATGAAGGAATTTTTCTCATTTTTAGGCAACCCCGTGTGAAAAGACGGTCGACAGTTTCTGCCGCTCTCCATGAGATGTCATGTACCCCTCTACACTAGGATTGCGACATCGATGTCAATGTTTTCAAAACATAGATGTTTTTATACCATCATTGATGTATTTAACATCGATTTCTTATGCCGATGATTTTTAAACATCGATGTTTTGTGTTTGATGATTTTACCTGGTTGATATTTTTTAAATGAAAATGTACATTATAAACATTTTTAAATTATTTGTGATATCCATAAATTAAATATTCTTTAGACAAAAGTGGCCAAGGATGAAAAATACATAAAATCGAGTTTTCCATAATAAAGAAGCCTCTATAATTTTTTGATTTTGTTCTGTCACGTAAATCTCAATTGAAAATTAATAAACGAGACCAAATTGAAATTAAATCCCCATTCGCATGATCTTAAATGGTTACTACTCCAGTTTTTAAACCATCAATGTTTAATGACATCAATGGTTTTCGGTCGGTGTTTTATTACCATTGATGTTTTAATTTTGACCGTCGATGCTTAGAAACATCGATGTTTTCTTGTCGGTGTCGCATCCCTACTCTACGTGCCCTACGAGTTTGAAAGAGCCTCTGTCCATGAGCACCCTTTTCCCAACCCCTCTTGCATGGAATCTAAGAGTGCGGGCGTGGCTCACCTTCTCGGCGGCGCTGTGCGCGCGCTCCAGCTTGGGCCGCTTGTCGCCGGCCGCCGGCATCAGCAGGTCGTCGCGCCCCAGGCCCAGGCTCATGGGGCCCGGCGCTACCGCGTGCAGGTCCGCCTCGATGCGCCGCATGATGGCGTCCCCGCCGGGTGACATGCCCTGCTTGATCCACTGGCCCGTCTTGCTCAGCAGCTCCTGCTTCTTGCGGCACAGGATGCACACCCAGATCACCTGCCGAAACAAAATACTCGCTCATTCCTTGTTCCCTGGCTCGTCATGCGTTTTGGTCATTAGTATAGCCCGAAAGTTTGGCAAAATGCCAAATATGCCGTTTTTATTATTATTACGATTCTAGGACTTTTAACAATAGCAATCATTAATTTTACTTCCGGAGATTTTTTTGCCTTTTTCTTGCCTTGCCTTGCCTTTGCATTTTAGTTTATATTTTAGCTCTTTGCCTATTGTAGCTTTTTTGCCTATTTTTGATAGTTTGCCTTATTCTGTATCTTTTTATTAATTATTTTCCCTTTTTTCCCCGGCCGTGTACGTATTGCCTTTCGTGGAGGCGTAAGTGTCAGGTGGTGTTAAAAATCTAAGGAAAGGAATACCGACGAATTTTTGATATTTTTCATTGATGCTTACAGAGTTGTTCGCTCACGAAAACCTCATCCTATGTTTGTGTATGGTCTTGAATCCCTTTTGAGGGCAGAGCTATCTGTACATGATATAGAACCCTTTTCAGTTCCGACAGACGTCTGGGCAATAGGCGGCGCGGCGGGCGGCGGGAAACGGCGCGGTGGACGCCTAATAACTAATCCTCGCACGGCTGGTTCACCGCATCAGGACTTCTGAAGATACGGATCACTCACATCCGAGCCCCCGATCAGTCATCTCCGCAGAATGTGTATACGCAAAAATACGTAAATGTTCGCTTCTTGTAAAAAAATAACAACTCAAAAATCAAAACATCCGTTTTAAACGAGGGAGAGAGAGAGAGAGAGAGAGAGAGAGAGAGAGAGAAGAGAGAGAGGAGAAAGAGAGAGGGAAGAAGAGAGAGGGAAGAGAAAGAGAGAGGAGAGAAGAGAGAGGGGAGAGAAGAGAGAGGGAGAGAAAGAGAGAGGGAGAGAAAGAGAGAGGGAGAGAAAGAGAGAGGGAAGAGAAGAGGGAGAGAAGAGAGAGGGAGAGAAGGAGAGGGAAGAGAAAGAAGAAAGAGGGAGAGAAGGAGAGGGAGAGAAAAGAGAGAGGGAGCAGAAGAGAAGGGAGAGAAAAGAGAGAGGGAGAGGGAGAGAAAGAGAGAGGGAAGAAAGAGAGAGGGAGCGTTTTCTGTGCCATATTCGATGCATTCCTAGGATTCATCGCAGTTTTCCGTGCTCATGATTGAGTTTTCTGCAATTAGTCTGGTGATGAGAAAGGGTGGGACATCGCGTGTCTCCCGGAGTACATGGCGGCCTGCGGAATCCGATTGTAGCGCTTCGGGAGTGGGGATCGCTCCTGCCCTTACTAAAGCGACGCCCGTTGAGTTTTACAAGAAACTCGTCTCAGTGGGTCTCAGTGTGAATGCAGTGTGAAAAGTGTATTTGTGTATTCTAACTGACGTTTTGGGACAGACTGAGGGATACTAGGCTGCATCAGCAAATCGTGCTGAACAAACCAAAAAATGATTTTCCAAAATTAGCGGGTATATTCTTTAGAACAAGTTAAACACACTATCGCTATAATTACTGCAGCAAATTAATGAGATTTTGACAAAATATTTTTTACACTGACAAATATCCAATAATATGTATGTTATTGGAGATACTGTTATAGTTATCTAAGTACAGCAATCTTTACAAACAAGAATAAAACTTTGTGGCTCGTAACGTAAATATTGAATATGAAATATTTATGATAGTCAGCTATTCGTTAAAGTCTTGAAATCCCACATTCCAACTTTAACGTCAGCAGTGACGCACTGAATATAATAAAAATAATTGGTTTCTCGGCAGGTGTGAGAAGAGGCGTAATAAAAAAAATTAAATATTTGTCTTTTATGAATTTAACTATTTCTTTGTTTTTTGTACTCCGTATTACTATGTATACGGAAATAGACACGACTTCACAACGTTTGGAATTTAAAATACAAGATAATTTTAAATTCGAGAGTTTTGTATCTTTCACTGGGAGTTTTATTGTATCTTTCTCGGGATGAAATAACAGATTTTATGTTTTAATTCGTCAAATCGTACCGTCTTTTTCTTTACGCTCTTTTAAGATTTCGAGAATCATTTAGGTGGTTGTTAATACAATTTTATAATCTCGATTCCTTATGCACTTTTTGTCCTGGTAAAATATGCTGATCTACTATGATCCTATAAAAATGAAGTGGCTTCATAGCCCGTTTTTAGGGGTTACATTTATTTCGGCAACATTGCAGCCTCATGTGACCCGTGCAGTACCGCAGAGAGTTAGCATGGAGGCCCACGGTAGTGTCCTTTTATAACAGCTGGTCTTAGAAACATCCACTTCGTATGCCGTTACCGTGTTGTAGACGGGAGGGTGGCTCCAGGTATGACAGCACAGTGAGCCCAAACCAGTGCTCCTACGTTACAATAGCAGGGCAGAGAGATAGGATATACATGTATGAGTAGGAAAGGTCCTGTGTAAGATGAGACATTGGAATCATCGGTGCCAGGCGGGTTCGAAATTTGTGCAGCATATTCTGCCTTCTTTGTTTTAATCGCCACGAGTTCACACCCACAGCGATCTACAGGCTGATCATTGGAGCTCCAATTCATCATTTACACTTTCTAATACTTTTTAAATGAAGCTGCTTGTTAATGTAGTTTCGATTCCCGACAACGGTACATTATACGGTTTCTTTCTTTGGCCTTTCTTCGTATGTAGTAAATATAAAATTACAATTTCTGTGGGTGAAAACTTGGGATTTTTATATTGTCGAAAGAGAACAAGAACCGTATTTGGAGCTGGTAAGAAAAAAAGTGGCTATATATATATATTATATATATATATTATAGAGATTAAATTTGTAAATGGATAACAAAGAAAATTTTGTTTTATTTAAATTTGTTAAAAAATATATCTTTAAATATACATGTTTTCTTTTTTAGAAAACGAATAGTTTTTTGCGAAATTTCAACGTGTGAATTTAAGGCGTTTTATAACTTTTTTTTAAATTTTGCGCATTTTTTTCTGTAAATTTTTTCTTCGTTTGTAGCCCAGAACGGCAAAGAAAATATTGCCAATTGCATTTTGAGGCAAACCAATCTGTAATTTTCAATTTAAAAAAAATTAATTAATATCACACTATAAATTGTAGAGATTATAAACATAATATTTTTTAAACTTGTGTAGCTACAACAGACATACTTTTCTAGTAATTATTTCAATTTCTGTAATTTTCGAAAATTTCAAAGAGTTCAAGACGAAAATGAGACGCAGTGCCTTCTTAATAGAATCTTTATCACCAATTAGCGATTTATGTTTTTTGCACTAGATGTATATAGTTTTAAAGAGCTGAGTTTTTAAAACTCTCTGTTAGGGCAAAACATTTCTAAATTAAATTTTGTAGTTTTGAAATGTTAAGTTTTGCTATTTTTCAAAAATATCGGAGTCTCCAAATGGGCTAGAACCATATTCTTTACATTCTTTATAGTTAGCGGAAAAAAATTAATTGAAAAAAATAATGCGGTGATGAGAAAATATCTTTGGAATAATATTTCAAATATGCCTTTTTCAAGATAGCCTTTAGAAACCCTATTTGAAGATAATGCTTTAGAGAAAGATTTCATTAGAAAAAATCTATCTTCAACATTATAGTTTGTTATGAAGCCATGCACCAAAATGCACTTTTGGAATTTTCGAAAATCTGAGATTTTAACGTATGAGACTTGCACTATTCTTTAAGGTCCTTTACGCTATCCGGATACAACATTTAATCAAAAATGTTGTGCATTTTTTAAGAATAGTTGGAACAGTATTATTTGAGGCTTTTGTAAGTTTATCAGCAAAATAAAATTCAGATGAACTTACAGGTCTTCAGTTCTATTTGATCTAACATTGGGGAATATCACATGTTCAGAGAAAATTGGCTGAACGGTTTAAGATGAAGCTTAGCAATGAGTTTAGCGTTGAACAAGACGGAAGACTGGCAGCAGCAGACGAAAGCAAAGGGCTGGACCGAGTGACAGACTGGCGAGTGACAGACTGGCCGATGGACGACTGGCCGAGTGACAGACTGGCCGAGTGACGACTCGGCCGAGTGACAGACTGGCGAGTGACAGACTGACGATTGACAGACTGACCGAGTGACCGACTGACCGAGTGACAGACTGACCGGAGTGACAGACTGACCGTAGTGACAGACTGCCGAGTGACAGACTGACCGAGTGACAGACTGACGAGTGCTGACTGACCGGTGACAGACTGATCGAGTGACAGACTGACCGAGTGACAGACTGGCCGAGTGACAGACTGGCCGAGTGACAGACTGCCGAGTGACGTGGCCGAGTGGAACAGCTGGCCGAGTGACAGACTGGCCGCGTGACAGTTTACGACAGAGTACTCAATTCTTAAAAAGGTCAGTTCAATTTTTTAAAATTAGTCTATTTAAGAGTACTTTCGTAAATTTTAGAATTTGGCAAATTCAAATTTTCCTGTGTTTTTTGTGGCTAAATATTGAGGAATTATCACGTTGCAATACAAAAGGGTAGCCGAAATGGAGTTGAAATCTTTAGATAACTTCTAAGTATTGGGGTGGTGTTTTAAATGCATGGAATGGAAATTTTGGATTGTCGTGAATTTTTGGCCTTACCTGAAATATCGGCCCATACACTGCGATTGGGTAATGCAGGGACGGATATATTTGGTCTATAATATATAATATACGAAAATATAATGTGGACAGACGTTGCGATTATATGTTTTACGTAACCTTCATTGTTGCGGACAGTATGAGGGGTTGTAGAACTACTAATGTCTTTTATAGTTTGTTCTTTTTGTGGTTATTTTACAACGATAGAAGATTTGAGTTTAGTATTGGCATGTGAGAATCTATTTTTAATTCGGAATGGGTTTAGGTTGAACACGTTTATAATGATGGTGGCTGGGAAGTATGAGGTGAGAAACTATGTAAATGTTTTTAACAGCATTCAGAGGTATTTCTAATCTTTGATTTAATCTGATGAAGTTGTGTGTTTAGAAGTGAAAAACGGCAATTTTACAAATAGAAGATATTATTTTGGAGGCTTCATATTTTCCGATAATTAGGCAGATGTGTTGTAGCATTTTGGGCGTACTAATACGGTTCTGCGAGTAATCCACTGAGCGCTCAGTAGCCTCAATGTCATGGTTGCCCTTCGAAATGGCCGAAGGCAAACTGGGCAGAGTCAACGGAGGCTGTGACGAATCCACGAGACCAAACGTGTGACTATAATGTTAATGCTGCGGGACAGGCAATGTTGATTGGAAATTCGCATTCGCAAGGGTGGAGAAGGAATAATTTAATGTCATAAATGAATTGGTTGGTTGAGGAGATAATTGCGGTGAAAATGGGAAATTTTGGATGAGACGAAAGCGATGCAGTAGAAAACAGATGGGACGAGAAGGCATCAAGTGTCCAAAATGGGACATGATGATTGTCAGTTATTCGGATGGGACGGAGTTTTCTTGTCTGAATGTTTAAAAGTCTGGAAAGAAAGGAGTGAGGGAGTACGTTATTTAAGGACTTTTAGGACTGTTCAATGAAGACTAGAATTTTTCAACTTTCTTCTTACTTTTACACATAAAACTGAGGTTCTCATTTTACAGATACACGAAACAACTAACACATTTGACCCAAGTATCCTACAATTTATACACAGAAACAGTTGTATATTTCATATTTTATAACAATTCTTTTTTCGTACGACAGGACGTTTTTATTCAAACTTGCATGCATTTTAAACTGAAACAATGTTCAAAAAGCATAGAGGGATTCTTGTGTTACATGTAACAACATTTATTAGATTAATTCATTTCATTTAACGTAAAAAATATGTGAGACTTAGTATTTGAAGGAAGTACAAACTCTTCACGGTTTTTGTGAGCCACTGAAAATCACCCCATAACTAAATTATATATTAAGTTGAATTGTCAATATAGTTCGCGCTTTTTGGAGAGACTATACACTATTGGAAGAGGCAAAATAATAATATTTCTGTAATTATGCTTATCGTGGCCTCGTGGCCATATCAATTTATGTCAGCGAGAATTGAGATCGATTATTTGAAATAACAATATTCTTACAAGCTAAAGAAACTTCAGAGATAATGAGGATACATTTTATGTTGAGGAGCAAAGCAAGTAGGTTTAAGTATTTGGTCAATGGATGAAGGCAAAGCAGACAAAAACCTGATGCGTGGAGGGGTTTGAGTTAGTTGGCAGACCAAAGTTGAAGTCATAAACAAAAGCATAAATTACTATTCTCAAGAATAATAAGTTAATAATAATACAGGTTCAATAATAATGAAGTCCTAACTGCGAGAAAGATAAGAAAAGTATTGTTGAATGTACAAAAAGTCCCAATTATTGCCTATATTGTGCTCTTCTAATATTCTTAAACAGAATTCGCCTTTGTTTCTAATAAGAAAATAATCAAGTGATCTAGATGTACTTCAATACTCAGTGGGTCAGATATTAAAATATAATCGCTCTTAAAAACACTTATTTTTCTTGACTACTTCAGTGGGGCGGATTGAGGTCAAAGGCGGTGGCGGACTGCAGGGCTTGGATAAAAACGGGTGACCCCCACAATAGGTATTGTTGCCAAGTGTAACAGATGATTGGTAGTTTCCATTGATCGTCGCGAGCCAGTGACCGGATTGGGTTAGCCAAGCATTTAATAGACGTTCACTGCAGTGCCTCTTGACGGCAGCGTCCTAGGAGTTCGAGTTTGTCGACGATGGAAAGCTTTTTGACGCTAGCGACATAGTAGGTCGAGTTCAGCAGCTGTCTGGAGCAGAATTCTAGCGGCCGGCTATCTATCTGATCTACAGTAATTTTCCGGTTTCTCTTTGAAATCGCACCAGGCGAATGTCGAGAGGACATCTAACAACGGGTTCACATGCGATCATTCTTCCAATTCCTTATCCTAATCCTTATATCTTACTCTAATACGTTACAACATGTGGGAGGTTAGAATTCGTCTTTGCTGAGGCGGTGCTTCTCTAGGCTATCCCTCGAATCAGCCCGTACCCTAAATATTTTCGTTTATAATAACCTAGGGAATGGCAATAGTATAGCATTGACAAGGTCGCGCCAAGGAATCGCGGGCATCGGACAGGAGCAACTGACGCGGTGATTTTAAAACAAGGTTGTAACAAATGCTCTTGTGGCGGAAGGCGGTCCTCTGGTTACCTGTCCATGCCGTCTTTCGGGAAGTCTGACAGAAGTATTACAGTTCCTGCGGCCAAAAGCGATAATAAATTAACATATAATTTACCAAAGCAAAGAACAATCATTAAAATACAAAGCGACGCTTATATTTAAAATTGTTTAATTGAGAGTGAAATAAACATTTTGAAATAAGAAAAGATCATGGCTTCGTAATCGCGTGTTTTTTTAACTTCTAATTTCAGGTTAGGAGGATTGAAAAGACAAATAATTTTATCACTTAAATATCAGTCCCTTCATACAGAGAGCCTTGTAGTTTTTCATTTTTGATGAACGTATTTTGATGAACAATTAACAAAACTAGGTAATATAAATATGATTAAAAACGAAAATAAGGAAGATTGGGCTATTCAAACATATTTTTGGTCGTAGCAAAGTTTTTATTAGCATGGAGAACATTTAAAAAGCTAATAGTCTTGAAAATGTATTTCATACATCTGAACAAAATTCAAACTCGGTTGTTTGAATAGAAAACTGTCATGCAAAAATGGTTTTGTTTAAAGCCCAGCAATATTGGGAGCTATCGATAGTTCTTATCACTTTTTAATAATAGATTTGGAAATCGTTAAGAGATTTTCCATGCGCATAGAATTACTAAATGAAAACCTCATGACTCGTTGCGGCCTAGACACGCGTAGAGCAGTCGATGGCATTCAGTAGATCCGATGATTCAGTTAGATCAGCGGTTTCGGCTCTTTCGAAATCTGCGTTAAACTTTAGCTGTACGTGCTAAGCCTCCGACTTCCATCTTTTTTGCAATCTTCGATTTGAGGGGGTAATTGAAGCTACGCGCGGACAATTAGGTGTAATATTACTATTTTTGACAGTATTTGTTTTGGTTAATAAGCTTAGATATTAAATATTTCCCGGTTTTTAGAAGTTTACAACACCTTCCCAGTTTCCAACAGTTTATAACTATAACATTATAATGTAAAGAAAAGTACAGTTTACTCAGGGGCGGATTCAGAGATAAAGGGAGTAGGATATAAATTGTTTTTGGTTGATGTGGTAATTTAACAGATTTTGTAAATATCGGCAGGCTACACTCAAGCTTGTGCTGCGATACGATTTTTATTCGTTGTAATGATTATCCAAAAATATTTTTCTTGAAGTTGTGACAGTAAAATTAATAGAGACTGAAACATTTTGGGGGAGAGGGAGAATTTCCCTTGTTTCCTGCTACCGTGGATCCTTTAGCTTAATTTAATACTTCTTTATTTCTAATTCTCTTCTACTATAACTATCATCTTTTGCACTTTCTTTTTCTTTTCAATTAAATTAATAATTTAAATTTTTTTCTGATGTTAGGGTGGTCGTTTATTGTTTACGTTTTCAATTGGTTCCAGCAAATACTAATTTAGGTTGAAAATTCTTCTCGATCTTCTCCATAAGCTTTCCGTTGGCCATCATTTTCCTTCAAAAACCTGTGAATTTAAACGTCCAAACTTGTGATCGGTAGTACTGATACTTTGAGATATTCGTTACAATATTTTAATTTGGTATATTTATTAGATATTAATTTGAGATATTGAATTAAAGGTAATTAGTATTGTGTTGTTGGTATCGGAATTTAATTTTGATACAAACAGATCATGTCCAGAGCGTAGCGATCATCGCCGTAGCTTATCACCAGAGCTTAAATTAGAATTATCGAAATAAAAGTGAATTAATACCGTAATTTATAAACAAAATTAGGTTAGTTAGTACAAATATTAAATAAAAAATAGAGACTTGTTATGCCAGCATAAAATGGCATCTTTCAAGGATGGGCCGAGCTGCCTGAGAGTAGTGGAAGATTCTACAAACGGAACGGGTGCAGTTCGCACGTTAATACTGTTAGTGGCGCTAAAGGAGTTACATGCATGGAAAACCATCGGGAGAACGAAACTGGAAGTAGAAGAACAGTTGTGAGAAAGAAAAGCTATATCTTATTGCTAACAAAAGACACTGCGTGCCAAACCAGCTATTTCATGTGACTGTCTAAATATGGAGGAGGCAAAAGTACGCATCGCGCGAATAAGGCCCCGTCTGCAAACGATCTCTTTAGCACTGATGTTTCACGATTGTCGACTCATTAGAGACAACGAGGCGTTTGAGGAAGACGAAACCTAAGGAGAAACTAATCAGCAGAACACGATTACTTGTTTACGATGTGAATGTCATAAAATCGCTCTAGGGTGGTTGGAAAAAACTTGTTTGTAACGGAAAACAGGTTATACTCAAAATCACTTATATCTTTTCAATTCATAATAATTGCGCGGATTACGTCAACGCTTTTGTAGATTTACAAAGGGAATAATTCAATACGTATGTTTCGTGTGCAGTTGTTCACTAATCTCTTCTACAGGATTTAATCGGATATACGGAGTAATATTTCGCTTCGCGATTATATAGGCGATTATACAGGTGGTTTTAGAGGGTGTGAGGTGTGTGGTTTGTCATCCAGCAGGGCGCGAGAGAACTGACATGCTGTATAGAAATAATAAAGGCAAATTAAGTAGGCGCGAAGAGTGTGTAATGTTGAAAAGTTTCTACTCGTAATTTTTTGGCAAAGAATTAGCTTTCAGAAGGTTTTTGCTATAAGAAGCGTTGAGAGAAATTTTTATTTAAACCTTTGAAAAGAACGTGAATCAACAATCTCTTCTTGATTCACAATGAAGTATACATTATACACTCCACTAATTTGAATATTTGCAGTGTCAAAGTTTCCGTAGTAATGTAACGCAATAAATAATTCTGGCTTATATACACTGCTTTTTCACAATCTTGAATACATTGAAGTCCTGTAATATGAGAATATGTAGAGAAGAGAGCGGGGTGTAGCGTGGTCTGGGGGAATGACTAGCAGATCTTCCGGAATCTAGAGCATCTCTGCGAGTCCGGAGCGAGAAGAGGCGCCATCACACGGAGTGCGAACCGCCAGGTGTACTGAATGATGTGCAGTCGGGCAGTCACTGCTCTGGTCATTAGTAACAGTGAATTTTTATCCCGAATAACTGTTTTAATTCCGAAGGTGGGAAATGTTTTCCCGCGCTAGACGGTGAGATCCGGCGAACGTAACTGTCGTCCGCCTGCGGGGAATTTCTTCGCTTGTCTCACCAGCGGGGCACCGCTCCAGTCAAGGACATCTTGTATGTTTCCGCTGAACTCCGAACAGCGTGTAGTGGCATGTAG
>BOPP01000033.1:852723-970198 GCA_017312745.1 Gryllus bimaculatus
AGAGAGGGAGAGAAAGAGAGAGGGAGAGAAAGAGAGAGGGAGAGGGAGAGAAAGAGAGAGGGAAAGAAAGAGAGAGGGAGCGTTTCTGTGCCATATTCGATTGCATTCCTAGGATTCCATCGCAGTTTCCGTGCCTCATGATTGCAGTTTTCTGCAATTAGTCTGTGATGAAGAAGGGATGGGACATCGCGTAGTCCCTCCCGGAGTACATGGCGCCCTGCGGACTCCGATTGTAGCGCTTCGGGAGTGGCGGATCGCTCTGCCCTTACTAAAGCGCGCCCCGTTGACGTTTTCACAGACACACTCCTCAGTGGGTCCTCAGTGTGATGCAGTGTGAAAAGTGTATTTGTGTATTCTCTAACTGTACCGTTTTGGGACAGACTGAGGGATACCTAGGCCTGCATCAGCAAATCGCTGCTGAACAAAACCATACAAAATGATTTTCCAAAATTAGCGGGTATACTTCTTTAGAACAAGTAACACACTATCGTATAATACTGCAGCAAATTAAATGTTTTAACAAAAATATTTTTTACCACAAATACTCCAATAATATGTACTGTTATTGGAGATACTGTTATAGTTACTCTACAGTACAGCAATTCTTTACAAACCAAGAATCAAAAATTGTGGCTCCGTAACGTAACATATGAATATGAAATATTTAATGATAGTCAGCCTATTCGTTAAAGTCTTGAAATCCCACATTCCAACTTTAACGTAAGCAGTGACGCACTGAATATAATAAAAATAATTGGTTCTCGCAGTGTGAGAAGAGGCGTAATAAAAAAAATTAAATATTTGTATTTTTGATTTAAAACTATTTCTTTGTTTTTGTACTCCCGTATTACTATGTATCTACCGGAAACCATAGACACCACTCACAACGTTGGAATTTAAAAATACAGATATTTTAAATTCGAGAGTTTACTGTATCTTTCACTGGGAGTTTATTGTATCTTTCTCGGGATGAAATACAGATTTTATTTTAATTCGTCAAATCGTACCGTCTTTTTCTTTACCTCTTTTAAGATTTCGAGAAATCACTTTAGGTGGTTGTTATACAATCTTTATAATCCTCCGATTCCTTATGCACTTTCTTTCCCTGGCTAAAATATGCTGATGCTACCATGATACCCCCCCTACTAAAACTGAAGTGGCTCATCAGCCCGTATTTTAGGGTTACATATTATTTCGCAACATTGCAGCCCATGTGACCCACGTGCTAGTCCGCTATTTAGCCCATGGAGGCACCACGGTAGTGCTCCTTTTATAACACGCTGGTCCTTACGAAACATCACTTCGTATCGCCCGTACCGTGTTGTCACCGACGGGAGGGTGGGCTCCAGGTAATGACCAGCACAGTGCAGCCCACAACCCAGGCTCCTACGTTACATAGCAGGGCAAGAGAGATAGGATGATACATGTTGAGTAGGAAAGGTCACTGTGTAACAGAACATTGGAATCATCGGTGCCCAGGCGGGTTTCGAAAGCGCAGCCATATTCTGCCTTCTTGTTTAATCGCCACGAGTTCACACCCAAGCGATCTCGGCTGTCTTGGACGTCCAATTCTCATTTACCTTATCTAATACTTTTTAATGAAGCTGCTATGTAGTTTCGATCCCGACAACGTACATTCTACGGTTCTTTCTTGCCTTTCTTCGTATGTAGTAAATATAAAGAATTACAATTCTGTGGGTGAAACTGGCAATTTTTTTGTCGAAAGAGACAAACTCGTATTATCGGACCTGGTAAGAAAAAAGTGGCTATATATATATATATATATATATATATATATATATATAATGATAGAAATGTTTTTAATTAAATTTGTTAAAAAAATATATCTTTAAAATATACCATGTTTTCTTTTTTAGAAAACGAATAGTTTTTGCGAAATTTCAACTTGAATTTAAGGCGTTTTATAACTTTTTTTTAAATTTTGCGCATTTTTTTCTGTAAATTTTTCTTCGTTTGTAGCCAAGAACGGCAAAGAAAATATTGCCAATTGCATTTGAGGCAAACCATCTGTATTTTCAAAATTAAAAAAAAATTAATTAATATCACACTATAAATTGTAGAGATTATAAAAATTAAATATTTTCTAAAACTTGTGTAGCTACAACAGCACATACTTTCTAGTATTATTTCTAATTTTGTAATTTTCGAAAATTCAAAGAGTTCAACGAAAATGAGACCAGTGCCTCTCTTAATAGTACATTCTTCTATTCACAAATTACGCGAAATCTAATAGTTTTTGCACTAAGATGTATATCACCGTTTTTAAAGAGCTGAGTTTTTACAACCTTCTCTGTCTAGGGCAAACATTTCTAAATTAAATTTTGTAGTTTTGAAATGTTAAGTTTTTGCTATTTTCAAAAATACGGAGTTCTCCAAAAATGGGACTAGAACCATATTCTTTACCATTCTTTCATAGTTACGCGGAAAAAAATTAATGAAAAAAATAATGCGGTTGATGAGAAAAATATCTTGAATAATATTTCAAAATATGCCTTTTTCAAGATATGCCTTTAGAAACCCTATTTCAAGATATGCCTTTAGAGAACAGATTTCATTAAGAAAAAATCTATCTTCAACATTATAGTTGTATGAGCATGCACCCAAAAAATGCACTTTTGGAATTTTCGAAAATCTGAGATTTTAACGTAAATGAGACTTGCACTATTCTCTTAAGCGTCCTTTACGCTATCCGGATACAACATTTAATCAAAAATGTTGTGCCATTTTTAAGAATAGTTGGAAAGTATTTTTGAGGCTTCTTGTAAAGTACTCTCAAAAATCAAAATATCCAGATGAAACTACCAAGGTCTTCAGTTCTATTTGATCCATTGGGGAATATCATGTTCAGAGAAAATTGGCTGAACGGTTTAAGATGAGCTTAGCAATGAGTTTAGCGTTGAACACAGACGGACAGACTGGCAAGCACAGACCGACAAGCAAACGGGCTGACCGAGTGACAGACTGGCCGAGTGACAGACTGGCCGAGTGACAGACTGGCCGAGTGACAGACTGACAGAGTAAAATCAATTCTTAAAAAGGTCAAGTTCAATTTTTTAAAATAAGTCTATTTTAGAGTACTTTCGTAAATTTTAGAATTTGCAAATTCAAATTTCCCTGTGTTTCTTGTGCTACAATCATTGAGGAATTATCACGTTGCAATACAACAAGGGTAACGCCCCGAAATGGAGTTTGAAATCTTTAGAATAACTTCTAAGTATTGGGTGGTGTTACTAAATGCATGGAATGAAATTTTGGATTGTCGAATTTTGGCCTTACCTTGAAATATTCGCGCCCAATACACTGCGATTGGTAATAAGCAGGGAACGGATATATTTGGTCTATAATATATAATATACGAAAATATAATGTGGACAGAAGTTGCGATTATATGATTTTACGTAACCTTCATTGTTGCGAGACAGTATGAGGGGTTGTAGAACTACTAATGTCTTTTATAGTTTGTTCTTTTTTGTGGTTATTTTACAACAGATCAGAAGATTGAGTTTAGTATGTGGCATGTGAGAATCTATTTTTAATTCGGAATGGTGTTTAGGTTGAACACGTTTATAATGATCGGTGGCTGGGAAGTAATGAGGTGAAGAAACTATGTAAATGTTTTAACAGCATTCACGAGGTATTTCCTAATCTATGATTAACTCTGAATGAAGTTGTGTGTTTAGAATGAACAAACAGGCATTTACAAACAATAGCAAGATATTATTTTGGAGGCTTCATATTTTCCCGATAATTACGGCAGATGTGTTGTAGCATTTTGGGCGTACACATACGGTTCTGCGAGTAATCCACTGACGCTCAGAGCCTCAATGTCATGTTGCCCTTCGACCTGGCCAACAGGCAAACTGCGCAGAGTCAACGGAGGCTGTGACGAATCCACGAGACCAACGTGTGACTAGTAATGTATGCTGCGGACAGGCCAATGTTGATTGGAAATTCGCATTCGCAAGGGATGGAAAGGAATAATTAATGTCATAAATGAAATTGGTTGGTTGAGGAGACTAATTGCGGTGAAAAATGGGAAATTTGGCTGAAGACGAAAGCGATGCAAGTAGAAAACAGATGGACGAGAAGGCATCAAGTGTCCAAAAATGGGACATGATGACTTGTAAGTTATTCGGATGGGACGGAGTTTTCTGTCTGAATGTTCTAAAGTCTGGAAAGAAGGAGTGAGGGAGATACCGTTATTTAAGGACTTTTAAGGACTGTTCAATGAAGACTAGAAATTTTTCAACTTTCCTTCTTACTTTTACACATAAAACTGAGAGTTACTCATTTTCAGAACAACGAAACAACATCAACACATTTGACCAAGTATCCTAACATTTATACACAGAAACAGTTGTATATATTCATATTTTATACAATTCTTTTTCGTACGACAGGACGTTTTATATCAACTGCATGCATTTAAATGAAACAAAGTTCAAAAAAGCATAGAGGGACTTTTGTGTTACATGTAACAACACATTTATTAGATTAATTCATTCATTTAACGTAAAAAATATGTGAGACTTAGTATTTGAAGAAGTACAAACTCTTCACGTTTTCGTGAGCACTGAAATCACCCCCATAACTAATATACTATTAAGTTGAATTGTCAATATAGTTAGCGCTTTTGGAGAGACTATACACTATTGGAAGAGGCAAAATAATAATATTCGGCTATTATCCCTTATCGTGCCCTTCGTGGCCATATCAATTTACTGTCACGAGAGAATTGAGATCGATTATTTGAATAACAATATTCCTTACTAAGCTAAAGAAAACTTCCAGAGATAATGAGGATACATTTATGTTGAGGAGCAAAGCAAGTAGCCGTTTCAGTATTTGGTCAATGGATGAAGGCAAAGCAGACAAAAACCTGATCGCGGTGGAGGCGGTTGAGTTAGTTGCAGAACCACAAGTTGAAGTACAAAACAAAACATAAATTACTATTTCAAGAATAATAAGTTAATAATAATAAGTTCAATAATAATAAGTCCTAACTGCGAGAAAGATAAGAAAAAGTATTGTTGATGTACAAAAAGTCCCAATTATTGCCTATCTTGTGCTCTTCTAATATTATTAACCACGATTCGCCTTTGTTTCTATAAGAAAATAATTCCAAGTGATCCTAGATGTACTTCAATACTCAGTGTCAGATATTAAAATATAATCGCTCTTAAAACACTTATTTTTCTTGACCTACTTCAGTGGGCGGATGAGGTAAAGGCGGTGGCGGCACTGCAGGCGCTGGATAAACGGGGACCCCCCACAATAGGTATGTGTTTGCCACAGTGTAACAGATGATTGGTAGTTTCATTGATCGTCCCGCGAGCCAGTGACCGGATTGGGTAGCTCAAAGCATTAATAGACGTCACTGCAGTGCCTCTGACCGGAGCGTCCTAGAGTTCGAGTTTCGACGATGGCAAGCTTTTTGACGCTAGCGACATAACTAGGTCGAGTTCAGCAGCTGTCTGGAGAAGAATTCTAGCGGCCGGCTACTCTGATCTACAGTAATTTTCCGGTTTCTTCGATCAGCACCAGGCGAATGTCGGAGCAGGACACTAACAAACGGGTCACATGCGATCATTCCTTCCAATTCCTTATCCTATCCTTATACTCACTCTAATACGTACCACACATGTGGGGAGCTTAGAATTCGTCTTTGCTGAGGCGGTGCTTCTCTAGGCTATCCATCGAATCAGACCCGTACCCCTAATATTTTCGTTAATAATAACCTAGGGAATGGCATAGTATAGCCATGACAAGGTCGCGCCCAAGCGAACTCGCGGGCACTTCCGACAGAGCAACTGACGCGTGATTTAAAAGAAAGGGTTGTACCAAATGCTCTTACGTGGCGGAGCGTCTCTGGTTACCTGGCCCATGGCCGTCTTTCGGCGAAGTCTGAACAGAAGTCAATTAACAGTTCCTGCGCCAAAAGCGATAATAATTAACATATAATTTACCAAAGCAAAGAAACAATCCATTAAAATAAAAAGCGACGCTTATATTTAAAATTGTTAATTGAGAGTGAAATTAAACATTTTGAATAGAAAAGATCATGGCTTCGTAATCGCGTGTTTTTTAACTTCCTAATTTCAGGTTAGGAGGCTTGAAAGACAAATAATTTTATCACTTAAAATATCAGTCCTTCCATAAGAGAGCCTTGTAAGTTTTTTTCATTTTTGATGAACGTATTTTGATGAACAAATAACAAAATAAGGTAATTAAATATGATTAAAAACGAAAAAAGGAAAGATTGGGCTATTCAAACATATTTTTGGTCCGTAGCAAAGTTTTTATACATGGCAGAATTTAAAAAGCTAATAGTCTTGAAATAAATGTATTGTAAACATATGAACAAAATTCAAATCTCGGTTGTTTGATAGAAAACTGTCATGCAAAAATGGTTTGTTTAAAGCCACCAATATTGGACTATCAATAGCTTCTTATACAATTTTAATAATAGATTTGGAAATCGTTAGAGATTTTCCACTGCCGCATAGAATTACTAAATGAAAACCTCATGACTCGTTGCGGCCCCTAGACACGCGTAGAGCAGTCGATGGCATTCAGTAGATCCGATGATTCAGTAGATCAGCGTTTCGGCTCTTTCGAAATCTGCGTTACTTAGCTGTTACGTGCTAAGCCTCCGACTTCCATCTTTTTTGCATCCTTCGATTTGAGGGGGTAATGAAGCTACCGCGCGGACAATTAGGTGTAATATTACTATTTTTGACGTATTGTTTTGGTTAATAAGCTTAGATATTAAATATTTCCGGTTTTTGGAATGTTTACACACCTTCCCAGTTCTCCAACAGTTATACTATAACATTAATAATGCAGTTTAAAATAAAATGTTTAACAGTTTACTCAGGGGCGGATCCAGAGATAAATTTTGGGAGAGGAAATTAAAATTGTTTTGGTTGAATGTGTCATTTAACAGATTTTGTAAAATATCGCAGGCTACACTCAGCTTGTGCTGCGATACGATTTTATTCGTTGTAATGATTATCCAAAAATATTTTTCTTGAAGTTGTGACAAGTTAAAATTAATAGAGACTGAAACATTTTAGGGGGAGAGGAGAATTTCCCTCGTTTCCCTCTACGTGGATCCTAGCTTAATTTAATACATTCTTTATTTCTATTCCTCTCTACTATAACTATCATCTTTGCATATTCTTTTCTCTTTCAATAAATTAATAATTTATTTTTTTCATGATGTAGGTGGTCGTTATTGTTTACGTTTTCCAATTGGTTCCCAGCAAAATACTAATTTAGGTTGAAATTCTTCTCGATCTTCTCCAATAGCTTTCCGTTGCCAATCATTTTCCTTTCAACTGTGAATTTAACGTCCAAACTTTTGATCCGTAAGTACTGATACTTTGAGATATCGTTTACAATATTTTAATTTCGGTATATTTATTAGATATTAATTTGAGATATTGAATTAAATGGTAAATTAGATGTGTTGTCTGGTATCGAAATTTAATTTTGATACCACAAGATCATCGTCAGAGCGTAGCGATCATCGCCGTAGCTATCATCCTCAGAGCTAAAATTAGAATTATCGAAATAAAAGTGAATTAATACGTAATTTATAAAACAAAATTAGGTATAAGTTAGTACAAAATATTATATAAAAAATAGAGACATTGTATGCCAGCATAAAATGGCATCTTTCAGGACTGGGCCGAGCTGCCTGAGAGTAGTGGAAGATTCTACACCGGACCGGGTGCAGTTCGCACGTTAATACTGTAGTGCGCTACACAGGAGTACATGCATGCGAAACCATCGGGAGACGGAAACTGGAAGTAGCAAGAACAGTGTGAGAAAGAAAAGCTATCTCTTATTGCTAACACAAACGACACTGCCGTGCCAGACAGCTATTGTCATAGTGACTGTCTCAATAGGAGGACGGCAAAAGTACGCATGCGCGAATAAGGCCCCCGGCTCCTGCAACGATCTCTAGCACTGAACTGTTTCACGACTGTCGACTCATTAGAGACAACGAGGCGTTTGAGGAAGACGAAACCTAAGGAGAAACTAATCAGCAGAAAACGATTACTTGTTACGATGTGAATCGTCATAAAATCGCTCTAGGGTGGTTGGAAAAACTGCTTGTAACGAAAACACGTTATACTAAAATCACTTATATCTTTTCAATCATAATAATTGCGCGGATTACGTCAACGCTTTTGTAGATTTACAAGGGAAATATTCAATCACGTATGTTTCGTGTGCAGTTGGTCTCACTAATCTCTTCTACAGGATTTAATCGGATATACGAGTATATTTCGCTTCGCGATTATATAGGCGATTATACAGGTGGTTTTAGAGGCGTAGTGAGGTGATGTGGGTTTGTAAATCCAAGCAGGGCCGAGAGAACTGACAATGCTGTAATAGAAATAATAAAGGCAAATTAAGTAGGCGCGCAAGAGTTGTAATGTTGAAAAGTTTCTACTCGTATTTTTGCAGAAATTAGCTTCAGAAGGTTTTTGCTATAAGAAGCGTTGAGAGAAACTTTAACATTTGAAAAGAACGTGAATCAACAATACTATCTTGATTACACAATGAAGTATACATTTATCACACTCCACTAATTTGAATATTGCAGTGTCAAAAGTTCCGTAGTATGTCAACGCATAAATAAATTCTGCTTATATACACATGCATTTCACAATCTTGATACATTGAAGTCTATAATATGAGAATACTGTAGAGAAAGAGCGGGGTGTAGCGTGGTCTGGGGAATGACTGCAGATCTTCCGGAACTCTAGAGACATCCTGCGAGCTCCCGGAGCGAGAGAGGCGCCATCACCACGGAGTGCGAACCGCCAGGGTGTACTGAATGATGTCACGTCGGGCACGTCAACTGCTATGGTCATTAGTACCACCAGTGAACTTTTATCCCGAATAACTGTTTTATTCCGAGAGGTGGAAATGTTTTCCCGCGCTAGACGGTGAGATCCGGCGACGAACTGCTCGTCAGCCTGCGGGGAATTTCTTCGCTTGTCTCCACCAGCGGGGCACCGCTCCCAGTCAGGACACTTGTATGTTTCCGGCTGAACTCCCGAACGCGTGTAGTGCATGTAAGTGGGTGTTTCAACAGTATTGCTAGTGAGTAATGGTAGTGAAAAGGAAGGAAAGATCGCGCGCGATATATGACTCGTTTGTAGGGTGATGTTCCGGAATTCGCCTGAAAATGATAGAAAAAAACACGGAATCGATCAGAGCAGTCGAGCGCTGGAATTTTTCTCGAGACAGCGGCTAAGTTTGGCCTATCTACTTTGTTAGCATGGAAAATCTTCCACTGTCGGCACTCGAACTACAGGACCTCCAGGTCAGATTCACTGCAGAGATAACTCTACAACCGCCAGGTGTGAAGCAAAATTGCACGAAAAATAAAAAATTGTACAGAGCAGCTGCCTATTTAGATGCACATGTGTGGTGTTAATACGTGAATAAAATAATCTGGTACAGTGGTTCCACATAGTTACAGAGATCCTGTTACAAAAATATGTTGTTTGCAGACCGAACCTGAGAACACGCACACGTTCCTCTCAATGTATCAAACTCACCCCGCGGGCAGGATCGCGGAATCGGTCTTCTGTTGCGCTGTCACACATTAAGCCCTGGGGGCGAATTCAAATCTCCAGCCCGGCTCCCCAGACTTCTGGTGTAACCCACGCTGTCAGTGCCAAGGTGAGTTCGGCGCGGGGAAGGATTTGGGGCTGCGAGCCACTCGGGTGTAACATACGTCTCCCCTCTTAGCTTCGTCGCGGCTTGGCCGGATACCCACACTCACGTGGGGAGACATTCCAGAGGTGCGTTGCGTTCCGGTGTATCCTTAGGCTAGCCTGACAGTGCATTAGTGCGGACGAAAGGAATTGATTGATTAATTGATTAGTGAATCCGGGCAAGACAACTTTGAAGATCATTAGTCCCGTAAGTGTAGAGCATGTTTTTTCCCTCCGCAGATGGCGGTAATATTCTCCCGCTAGAAAATGAGATCCGCCGCACCATTGCCCGGCGCGATTTATCCCAACCGGGTATTTCCCACCAGCGGGGCACCGTCCCAGCCGGGTCAAGCTCTAAGAACTCGACCGGTCTTTCGGCATGCGTGGTAATGTAGTGCACTGATTGAATGTGTGTATAATCAAGGGGTGAGGTAAGGCAAGGAACAGAATGGAAAGATCGCGCCCGGCCTTGGTCCGTTTGTTAGGGTTCTGTTTCGACAATCGCCTGGTGATGATCGAAGAAATCACGGAAAACTACCGATCAGAGCCGACTGGTCGCTACAATTCTCCTCCAGACAACGACTGAATTCGACCTAGTTATAAAATTAATGTCGAAAATTCCGCCATAATCGGAACTCGAACCTACTAGGTCGTCTCAGTCAGAAGCGCTACAGTGGCATGAAGTGATATCCTGAGCCACCTCCCTCGGTCAAACCTGAGAGAGCGAGGATGTTTTCAAAGGCGGTTACCCGCTTTTAGATAGTGTAATTCCCTGTGGTATAGAGCTACGTAGAATTGGGCGACTCGCCACCCAGCACATATCCAGCATGGAGGTACCGAACGCAAGTATCTAGCGAAAACCATATCGCTGCTGGTGTAACCGCGTATTGTAGGCGTAGAAATTGCAATGTTCATTTTGTTGTACTCTGTGAGCGTGGAGTCGTGCAGTAATGATATCTTACTACAGGTAGTAACACTAAAATAACATAAAAATATAAGAATGATGGGCACGTGTTTCAAGTCTTCTAATATGAATACCGGCCAAGAATAGAGAAAGAGACGATAGGATCAGCATCTTTATGTCCTGTAACCGCACGCCAAGGTAAACGTACGTTGATCGATCATATGACGAACTTCATTCCTAGGTGGAGGTTCACGGTCATCAGCGTCAGCGATGACCTGCTCATGGACGCTCAATGCGTGTGACAACCTGTTGCATTTTTTCGACATGCAGCAACGCGGTTAACTGCAGCACCCTACATCGATGCCCGTTGTTGTTTTCCGACATGTCGAAGACCGTTGACAAAAGAGAAATTTGATTGTCACGGCCCTAACTCGTTAGGCAATGCAGCTACATTTCATCTTACATCTTCATATTGTCACTGAATCCTCCTAAATTGCCCTCCAACGACGACGACGACGACGACGTCTATCCATAGACCGCTGAGAGGTAGCCAGCTGCTGTACACCCGATTGGTCTGTGGCGTACCCATGTTCTGTTTTGGGGTTTCCTACGCTACCGTAGCTCTTTCATTTGATCTGCACCAAACTCTGCGTCTTACCTCCCCTCTGTTCTGGAAAAGTTATCTAAAAGTTGATTTGGTAGGAGAGTGTCGTAGGCAGATGTTTCAGAATACATGTTACAAACTTCTGGGGCATGTGGAGGGGGCAAAAATGACCACATTTTTAGCAATAAACTTATAGTAGGAAATTTCATTTATTAGCTTTATTTACCCCTCTTTGTTAGGCAAACCCACACCCAGTAAAGTACGACAGGTTCATGAAATATCTTTGGCTGCACATGAACGTGACTTCACGAACACATGTGCACGTGGAGTTACTCAACATAAGGGCCAAATGTTACATGTGCAACTTCGTCATGCAATTTTCAACTACATGCATATTGTCAATAAGCGATATTTTCGATCCCTGTACCCTCCATCAATTCGGATGGATTGATTGATTGTTACGTTAACTACTACGGTCCTTAGTCTCATAAGTGTGGTGCATGATTATGTTCGGGAGGTGGAGGTAGTCTTTTCTCTCGCTGCATGGCGAGATCTGGTGCCGATCGACCATCGGTTAGCGGGGTTTTCCCTTAACAGGCATCGCCCACCAGGGGGCACCGCCTCAGCCGGGACAAACTCTAAGAGACCGCCTGTCCCACGGCATGTGTTGTAGTGTAGTGCTTGTTACTGTGTGTGTAAGTAAGGGGTGAGGATAAGACAAAGAAGAGAAAGGAAATATCTCGCGCAGTCCGTGGCCCGTTTGTTAGGGTACTACTCCGTCGTCTGCCTGGTGTTGATCGGAAAACCCACGGCAAACTATCATTCCGAGCAGCCGGCCGCAAGAATTCTCCTTTAGATAGCGACTGAATTCCACCTAGCTGACAAGCAAGTATCGAAAATCCTGCCGTCGTCGGGACTCGCACCATCTGTCGGCATTTCTTCGGAGACATCCTGTAGTAGCACGCATAGTGCGCGTGTTGAGAGTGAGAGTGAGGAATGTGTGTGTGTGTGTGTGGGGGGGCTTCATGCGAGGGCGGGCGGAATCGCCGGGGAGGAGGGGCGCCGACCACATGTGGGCCGCGCCACGCGCCCGCATCCGCCGGTCGAACGGGGCGGGAGCGGCGGGGCGGGCGGTGGGCGGCGGGGGCGGCGGGGCGGCGGGGGGCGGCGGGGGCGGCGGGGGGCGGGCGGGGGCGCGGGGGGCGCCGGCGGCGACGCCATCTTCGGCGAGTGGCGCAGAGGAGCGCAGCCCGGGGGCGAGGGGGCGAGGCGGGGCGGGGTGCGGAGGTCAAGGGGGGGGGCATCCGATGCGCGCGCGCGGCACCGCTGCCGGCTAGAGACCCGGGGCCCGCTCGGGTGCCGGCCCGCCCGCCGGCCGCCGCGCCGCCACCACGCAGCGCCGCGCCGCACCGCACCGCGCCACCGCGCCACCGCTCCACGCCACGCCACGCCACACACGCGGTGCGGGGCCTTCCCGCGGCCTTGTGGTGCCATAGGAAGAGACCAGCGGTAGTGGAGGTGCAGGGGCGATAAATTAAAATAGAATGAATGCGTCGAAATAAAAATGATTATTTTATTCGTTTGTAACGACATTGTTGTACACTTCGTCCCATTATTCACGTAGCAAGTAGTTCAAAAATTGTGTCTTACTTGCATTAAACAATCTTCACATAAGTAAATTATTTATTGAGTAAGCGTACCCAATTATTGTAATAGTAAGAGTTTGAGCATCGTGGCCGCGGTGTCGTAGGGCTGCGGAGAGACCGGCGGCAGAGAGAGTGCCGTGGCAGGAGGCTGGGCGCGAGGCAACGGCGGCGACGGCGGTGGCGGCGCAGGCGGCGCCAGAAGGCGACGATCGATCGGAAGCGGGGGCCGGCAGCCGGAGGCACGAGGGTTCGAATCTCCCCAGCGGGAGGCCAACTGCCTTCTTTCATCTTGGACGGGAGATCATCTCTTGCTGGAAATGGAAACCCAACGAGTAGGGACCTCTCCGATTAGAAACGCTGCCCGTGAGCCGCATTGGTCAGTTAAATTATCAACGAATGAGACATTCAGTCGCATTTAAAAGTTCCCTCCCTGACACACTTTTCGAAACTGTTTTATGAAATTGCTTGCATTTATATCAATTCTGAATTCACAGTGTTTTTCTTCTCGCATTTTTTCACATTTCTCTGCAGAGAGTTTTTCGCAATCACACGGAAAATCTGTATTTCTTAATTCACTGTATATATTTCTCTACATACTAGGTACATATTCACCGTCTCATAATAACTTTGATATTTTCATTTATTAAATAATATATGAAACATAACTTTTTGAAATACGGCCCATAAAAAACGGCAACATTTACACCCACAGCCAAGAAATCTCAAACAGATATAAAATGTAAAGGACAATGGGCTTGTGCGTAAAAATATAAAGAACGTAAAAGTTCTCAGATGGAAGGTATTCTTGAGGAGTAGTAATGATCTACACTCTGAGATCGCCGTAAAAGATATGATCATAACCAATCTATAGCAACAGCAAGAATTTCATGCGAAGATTAGTTGAAAAGTAAAACAACATGATAAATGACTTCAAATGCTTTTGAGAGATCAAAAAATATTCCGAATGCGCTTCATTTTTATCCAGTGAAGCAACATCCTTAAGAATATATGGCTTATCCCATAGATTTTGATTTTCTAAATTCAATTGGCAATTTGAAAAAGTCTCGTACTTATAGAGAAAGTTTTTCCATTCATACGTAAAAAAGGTCTCCAATACTTTTGAAAAAAATAACAATAGTGAAATATGCCGACAATTTTGAATATCATATTTGTGGCCGTTTATGAAGAGCCGTAAAATATTTCCCGGTGTGAAAACATCTGAAAATGTTCCCGTGGATAAGGTTGCATTACACGCGATATATAAGTTTACCGGTTATAATAGCAGATGCACAAGTCTTCCGGACACAAAAACAATCTAACAATCCATTGATCTAAACAGACAGATTATTTAGTACTTAGTTTACGTATTATTTTGACAAATCTCATAGGACAAATTTTCGGAAACGAACATCGTGTGACATTTTTTTGTGAGGTCTGATGTTTAATTTAGTGGCGTGAGACCAACCGCAATTATCGAAAACTATTACAAATCTAAAACTATTAGTTGAATAAACAGGCCATTGTTGCCGGATCATTCACTTCTCCATCAGTATGTGTTAAAACATTTTCTACACGGTTCCTAGTATGTGTGGTCGTACGTTTAACTACATTCCACAATGCTTTTGTTTCTTTACTTGAGTTTAAAACATCCTGATCGTGTTTCATGATTTTAGACTGCCTTATGACTTAACAATGATTTGCATTGTTGGAAAAAGTGGTGGAAATCATGAGATTCGTTATGATGCTTGGAGATGAAATGTAGAATTCGTTTTTTTATACATGAAGTTCTAATCCTTCCTGTAATCCAAGAATTGCTTCTCCGAGAAATGTTTAATTTTAATTTTAAGAAGAACCACTTATTCATGAGAATGAACGGTGGAAAAATATTATTTTTTTCGTTTATATGAACATTGTTGTAAACCGCGTCCCATGCGCCCACGCTTGTGAAACGTGTTTCGTAAGTGATGATAGTGGGGTTGCTGTGCAGCAAACCATTCGACAAAACTTTGGGAGAAATGGTCGATTATCGGAACACAATTCAGAGTTGGGTTGATCGGTTTCGTGCAAACGCTAGTGCCACGAATAAGAAGCCACCGACAAAGCAGAGGCCAGTGCGAACATCAGAAAATATTGAGAGAGTTCGGACTGATATTGACAAGGTCTTAGGCGTTCGGTAAACAAACACGCTCTAGTTTTAGACTTGTTAAAAAGACGTGTGTCCCGCATTCTTCACAGCGATTTCAAGTTATCATCCGTACAAAATGTAGGTGACCCGTAAATTACTCGAACGCGGCTACATCTCCGACAGCAATTCAGTCCTTACCTTGTTGAACTAATTGAAAAATAAATTAGTTTCCTGAATGTTGATATGTGAGTTATAAATATATTTAATATTATGCAGTGTAACTTTATGATCTATGTAATTAAGTATTATTATTGTTATTACTATTATTAATTATGTGCAGTGCAGTGGCGTTGTGAAACTGAGGGAAACGAGTGTGTAAGAAGGAGATGAAAGAAAACAGCTCGGTGTTTCGCACTGCTGTGAAGTGTGGTGAAGTGGAGAGCTATGAAAGATTGCACGGTGAAATGTTCACGTTAATTTGTAAAGTTTGAAGATTTTGTAAAATTGTTAAGTTCTGTAATGTTAAGTTAGTGTTCTGCCACCAAGTTCTCAAACCTAATTGCATAATTATTAATAAATCTAAATTTAATGACCGGGAACATGGACAATCTTCTCATTCTGATTATGTCACATGGTTCACACCTTGAACTGATGTGGTATGTCAACGAACACAACTGCAATACTGGAGTAATGTGAATTCACAGGAACTGTACAAAAAATCACTTTATTGGGCAATGGTCACGATTACGTGCGGTGTTTCTAATTCAAAGACTATTAAACCCTACTTGTCTGAGAATCATCACGGAAATGCAGTCACTTCGGGACGTTACAGGGGTGTACTGGCGAAGTTCCTGATTCCTAATCAACAAAAGACAGTTGTTTCGAAATAAGTGTATTTGTAGAAAGGTGAGACTTCTGCGCATACTGCTAGATGCATGATGGCGACGTTACGTATGGTTTTCTGAGGCAAAATTGTCTGACGATTGGAAACTTACCACGACCGACTCCGTCAGTGCATCACAAGGGAAGGTGGTTATATCAAAGACGTGATTTACAAAAATAAATAAAACATGGATTACTGTGTCACAAAATGGAATTATATTATCACTCTTGTCCATTTTATGTTCCCAATGTAGTGTTACTATAGGACCTACAATAAAATGATAGGTTGTTTCTGTCGGATTCTTCATGTAAAAGTATTTAATATATTGCTAAGTACATGTATTATGAGTTCTTAAATATATACGTTTATTTCAATTATATTGAGATTTATTGTGTAGCGTACCACAAGAACAACTAGCGGATGCACATTGAAGGGAAACTTGGTATTCTTAAGAACTGAGTCTCCTGAGTTCTGAGACGCGTATTTTGGACACGACAAGAAATGAAAGAGAAAAGAAAGAACGCTGGGAGAGCATTGCGCAGGAGCAACATGCACATGCACACACCATTATCATGTACGTTTTTTCTTTGCTCCGTTCCTATCTTCTGCTGAACGCTTCACATTTGCAAGATCTCTCCTTATCGATTCCAGTGTCCCTTGTGACCACGCACGAAAGCCTGCAGCTCTCTATTCTTATTCAACTGCGGGAAGTAAGGCTGAGCATTTTGGCAGGTATTGAATTCTGTTAACTTTTTTGTGCCGCCCTCATACTTTCGAGTCAGCGACTGAATGTTAATTAAGATTCAAATGATCTATTTTTAGCGTGAATCAATGACACGCGGTGTGCAAAATTGCTATAGAATCAATACCTAGGATATTATCAAGGTTAACAATTAATTTTACTCTTTTCCTTCACATTATTAGTAGATAAGTAGAGTGTTTTATATCTGTACAAGCGGCTCTCGATTAGAAGTGCACAAGATTTTGTGACGGTGTCTGTCCGTGCTGCTTTTTCACTCTTTAATTACGTTTCTTAATTAGCATATTGTTCTCTATGAGTTTTTAAAGAATTTCATTCATAAAGAGCATATTCTTCTCTATGATTTTTTAAAGAATTTCATTCATAAAGAGCGTATTAAATATCTTGTCTACTGTATAATATATCCGGGACAGGACCTCTTTTACGATCGCGTTGCACTTCATTCCGCCCATTACGGAAAAGCAGACGTGAGTGGCTTAGATCTCTGAGGAGAACGCGCCTTGGCAGACTCCTCTCGAAAAGGCGCGAGTTTGATTCCCGCCTCGCGAATGAATGTTAGTTTCTGTGCAGTGGCATGGGCGGAGCTTATCCAAACCGCCTTCCTCGCCCTGGGTACAAGTATGCGTGGTGATCGTAAGGGGCTGGTGTCTGCGGACGGGCGAGGCAAGCGCGGTCAGTCAAAGGGTCCACGGACCGTGACGCGCACCGCCGGCCGCTCTGCTGCCGCTGCGGATCACGTGCTATGGACCTGGCGATGTGAAGGAGGAGGAGGCAAGTGCGTTAGTTTTTCGTGGTTTCTCCGATCAATACCAGGCGAATGCAGGTACAGTACCCTAAAAAACGGGCCACATACCGTGCGAGATCTGTCCTCCCTCTTCCTTGTTCTATCTTCACCCCTTACACGCACTTACACTACAATGCACTGCACTACCACACATGCCGGAAGACCGCTCTGGAGCTTAGAGCTCGTCCCGTCCCTCTTGCCGTTAGGCAAGGGCACATAGGGCGCGGGAGACAGTGATTACCTATTTTGTGAAATTTCGAAACACGAGTGTGCCGCTTTTGGATAGAATTTTTGTTATGTCAACCTGCAGCACTACAAAGGTGCGAATTATAATCTTGCAGAACATCCCACACCAAATGCGATCCTAAAATAAAAGAACTTATTATAAAAAAAAGTATTTGGAGTTTACGTCAAACCTCTAATGAAGTGTGATGTTAGTAGTGATGTAATAATAAGGATAATTTATATTTTTTGTCAATGCATAATACATGGCGATGATTTTCTCATTTTTAAACTTAAATATATAATAATTTTTCTTATACGTAGTTTTAGTTTCGTTATTATTTCCAATCGGCTGACAACCCTTGCCCTGGAAACAGACAACTTACTCTTCGTTTATATCTTCAATGTTCCCTCACTGAACATTTATCCCTGTGATTGCTTACAAAAGCTCTCTGTTCTTCACCTCAGCGACTTTTTCAAGCCGATGCCTACACTGTCTCTCTTGGTTGTTTATTTTGTGTCAACGGACGCGTCAGATACTATGGTTATAAGTTTCTGTACGTGCAGTGCACGTTGTAAGCGCGAGGTAGCGATGTTTCTCCATGTGTGGTAGTGTAGTTCATGGATGTTTATCAGTGGGTTGGAGATAAGAGGAGTGGAGAGATTAAGGGTAAAGAAAATGTCACGCGCAGTCCGCGGCCGGATTATTACAGTGCTGAAGCAATTGATTTTTTGATTGATTGATGCTCCGGGCGCGTCAAGTAACAAGGATATTAGTCCCGTAAGAGTAGTGCATGTTTTCTCACGAGAGGTGGTGGCAATCTACTCTCGCTGGATGGTGAGATCTAGCGCCGGCCTACCGTCAGCTGGCGGCGTTTTACCCAACCAGATTCCTCTAACCAGCGAAGCAACGCTCCAGCCGGGACACGCTCTAAGCTCCAGAATGGTCTTTCGGCATGTGTGGTAGTGCAGTGCACTGTAGTGTAAGTGAGTGTAAGGGGTGAAGATAGGACAAGGAAGAGGTAGGAAAGATCTCGCACGGTATGTGGTCCGTTCCTTAGCGTACTTTACCTGTATTCGCCTGGTATTGATCAGAGAAACCACGAAAACTACCGATCAGAGAGGTCGGCCGCTACAACTCCTTTCCAGACTGTGAATGAATTCGACCTAGCTATAAAACTAGTGTCTAAATTCATGCCACCGTTCAGACTCGAACGTAGGATCTCCCGGTCAGAGGCACTGTAGTGACATCAGTTGATGACCTCAGCCACCTCTCTGTATGTTCCCACAATCGATTGGTATCGAGCGTAGATAACACAGAAAACTACGAGTTAGAGCAATCGCTTGCTAGAATTATCCTCCTGATAGTGGCGGAGGACAGTAAATTGACTACTCCCGACTTCGGCTTCTTGCTGTACAGTATAGTATCTCTGTACAGTACAGAATGTTCTGAACTATACCGATACAAAATTGTGTATGTTGTCATAATGTTTTATGAGGAGAACTGATGCAATAGGATTGTTGTAAAAAAAATATAGTTTTAGAGAAACCTTGGTTTCTTTGCCACTTCCGAGCGCGCGTTTTATATCGGCTGTCTCGCCGCCGCACGACCAACTGCTGTTTTTGGACGAGGTCGAGAGACGAGGGGCAAGCCGTCCTTAACCTGGGCGCAACGGCCGTGACAATTACGGAGAAGCATCCAGGTGGGGGCGACTCAATGCACGAACATCGTTGTGCCATAGGCGAGAGCGTGAGGGGGCAGGCTCAAGCTTTGGAATTGGCCCCCGTAGCCTTTCATAATATTACGTTTTATTTTCACAAACAATTTCAACAATCGATTTCCCCTCTATTTAACCTAACATTTTCATAAATAGTAATATATCTGGGAAATAAATAGTAATATATCTGGGAAAAGTCTCTTCAAGACGTCTGATAACCCTATAAATAGTCCAACATTAAATGAGTTATTTATTAATTGTGTCATTAGTTTCTAATTTAATTCCCCTTGTATCATGTATTATTTACTTTTTCACGAGACATAGTAATAAATACCATTTGAAAATAAAAACGTTGCGCGTTTCCATGCGCGCTGGAACGTTTCACCCCCTTCCTGGACCACTCAACACGTCGCAGCTGCAACGTGTGTAACGTAGTCGTCTGTTCCCTGCCTAGCAATGGAGGGCCTTTGATAGAACAAAAAATACCTATAGAACCTAAAATACAACCAGAACGTTCTGAAATTCAAGTAGACTGAATCGAAAGAGTTCTCAAATCCATGAACAGTAGATTGGTTATGGTGTGTTAAAAAATCCACCAGAACTCTTTGAGAGGTCGAGTAGACTGGATCGAAAGGGTAGTCGGATCCATGGGTAATGAATTGATAATTGTAAGGTAAAGTTTCCACCAGAACGCTTTGAGATATGAAGTAGACCAAAATGAAATGGGTGCTGGAGGATACCTGGATGGGGAAACGTTCGCAAGCGACGTGCAGACCGGCGCCGGATCTCACCATTCACACGAACTATGAATGCTTGGATCAATTGGCGGCAGTAAACTGGATGTATCATTTGCCTATGATTTGCGTATGATTCTCCCTGATAAGGATTTTGTTACCACATCTACATATAAAATTAGGAATATAGAAGCAATTTTAAGACACTTCCCAACGATAGCGAATACCACTCGAAATAGGCGCTCGCCTCGCGTCTCCCTTTGTGGATGCTCGAGAGTCTACCTGAAAGTCGGCCTCTGGCGCCGAACATGGGAGTTATGAGACATGATGAAATGACATGGATGAGCTGCTCCGACATACCGACTTTTGCTCGTTCTGCCCGACCCCGAGCACCCGAAACGTCACGAACCACGTGACTACAACACGGGCACTTCGTTTGAAAAGCCAAGCCAGACGCTGGCTGCCATGGTGAATGGCAAGCGAGAAGTGTTGACAAACATTTTGAAAGTGACATAAAGTGTTACGGTGATCAACCAAAAATAAAACGAAGGTGTAACGAAAATAATACACGCTATAATTTAAAAAAAAGCTTAATATATCTATTTCAATGACTTGATATACGGTGACAATGGCGGCGGCGATGGTGTAACGGTCCATCACATGATCAGGCGGAAGAGGCCTAAATGGCCTGAGCCTCGCCATCAATGAAGTCATTTATTTATTCATTTTATTTATCAGGGTTCAAACCCGATCGAAGCCGTGGATTTTTAAGGGCGAAAAAAATCCTTCGTACGCCTTCCTTCGGAGGGGAAGTAAAGCCGGCTGTCCCATGTTCGTAGATTTACATGCATGTAAAAGATCCTCAAGCCTAAATGACGCCTCTGAGCTAAATTCAAATCGCCTGTTTCTCGCCCAAGAAATACCTCCTTTCTCTCCTAGTTGATGAAAGGAGCGTAGCGAAATTTGCGTGGTCAGACGGAAGAGCGGGCCTGATGGCCCGAGTCTCCCCACGTAAAATAAGGCAAATTCAAGTCAATAATTTTGGTATCTGTCTGCAATTAAAATGTCCGCTAATACTGTGCCGCAAACCGGCACATGAAGCGCATCGCCTGAAGCAGCTCGCCCATGTCGTCGCGTGCCGCGCGGCCTCACCTTGTTGGAGCGCAGGGTGACCTTGCCGCCGCAGCGGGCGCAGCAGCGGATGTGGCAGTAGTTGCAGACGTGGCCCACGCCGTCCGCGAACTTGGTCTTGAGGCAGATGTGGCACGTGGCATCCAACTCCACCCCCGCCTTCTTCTGCTGCTCCGATCGCTGGCGGATCGTGTCCTCCAGGACGGCCACTTCGTCCTGCTTCCGCCTGTGCAACACAAAACAATCCGCGACGTTAGTTGCAAGCGAGCGGCTTTCATGGTGCTGTGGTTATCCTGCCTACTAATACCAAGTTTGCGGGGTCAAAGTCGGGAGGGTTGAGTTGTCAAAATTCAACAGCATGCATGAGAACGCTTGTCAGCAGGTAAAAAAGATTCCAGGAAATGCACTTGGCCGATCCTGGCAAAATTAAATTCTCTATTATTAATTGGATTGTTGGTGAGGTAGATACCTTTTTATTATGATAAATAAATAAAGATATTGTCAGGTATCAATATTTTAATTCAGCTTATGATCATTTCGATCGCGTAGCGATCATCCTTTGCAGAACTTTGTTTTCGGCTCAGAAGCTGCAAGCTCTGAGGATGATCGCTACGCGATCGAAATGATCATAAGCTGAATTAAAATATTGATACCTGACAATATCTTTATTTATTTATCTTAAATTCTCTAGCAATTTAGAACCGATGAGAATTTCGATTTGAATTACCGGATAAGATTGCGGATATAGTTTCTGGGCCTCCGCTCTCTGGTATTCAAATGTAAAGTCAAAATTGGCGCACTACCGCCGCAAGGGAAGGCAATGGCAAACTAGGTATACTTGCTGAGGATAAGTCTCCCAAAACGGCGTTTTGGACTTCTGGAGTACATCACACTCACAAATCAGTGTATGGCATTAAAAAAAAGAAGTAACAAGTTCAATCCTAATGAAGAGCAAGAAGTTCAATCCTAATGCAGTTACATTCATAACAGTGGCGTCTTTGGCTTAATGAGTATGTAGACGCGATCCATCACATGATCAGGCGGAAGAGGCCTAAATGGCCTGAGCCTCGCCATCAATGAAGTCATTTATTTATTCATTTTATTTATCAGGGTTTTACGAATTAAATAAAGTAAATCAATTATGATATTTAATGTACATCGTACGATATGTTTATACTCTATTCTATATTGCGATGTTCCTACTCACAGTACATTCTTTGAGAATAGCTAATTTTGCATTGCTTGTTCTCACAATAATACACAAATTTAAATTGAAACGTGAACAATATACTTAACTGTTCAATTAGAAGACTATTTGCCGTTATTTTCTAAGGTACTTTAGAACTAAATAGAGTTTCATAGGCCATTGCGAGTTATCACTCACTATTTTCTGCCTCATGTAACTAGTCCACTTCTACAAACCATGTGCTCGCCATGTCCCATCTTTTCGAACAAACATTGTTAGATTCTAATCATGGTGTTATGGTTTCGAAACTATGATTTTACTTTGTGAAAGTAAATGTTATTTACTATACCGCAGTTTCAAGAAAAAACTCAGCACTTTCTCAACACACAATACGCTTATAGAAATCCATCAACAAAGAACTATTACGAGTCGCGCGCGGTAAAAATTCTTGGTCAGTTCTAATAACCACAGCTAATAACCTAGGTCTTGTAAATCACATTCTGTATCCCTAGCAACACGCTATGGAGACCACAGTCATTTGCACGTTTCCACTGGGATTCCCAGTCCTACTGAAAGAAGAGAAGGTGCTCAAAGGAGGCGATGGCAAAGCTTTGGGAGTGGGATACAGAACCGCCAATGAGAAGTCCGAGATGCAACACTCAGGTCGCATCACCGTCGGCCAAAACCTCGCATCTTGCACACAGCATATGGTGACAGTTCAATGACCTCGGTAACGGAGCAAAGCTGTCGAAAGGATGTATCTCGGCCTGTCACATACACGGAAGTGACAGGCCTACCATGAAGCGCATGGAATAAAACGAAAGGTTCAAACGGAACACAAGGATATTCTTGAATAAAAAATATTAACGAATATATAAAAACGAATGCTGCATGCGTTTTAATTATTTCAAATAAGTATATAATCAAATAATAAGTAATTTCATAAATTTAAAATTTTAGGTACATTTCTTTTATAAGTTAGTATTATTGATTTGGCTAGACATCGCTTGGAATAAGTTAGAAAATTTCGTAATTACTGCGGTGGCCCATTCTCTGGGCCATGGCATGGGGGTTCGTGTTGAAAGCATGAAAGCATCCCTTCACATTAGGGAGTTTTAGCGGCAGGCATATGGGTATAGCCTTAAACTCTATTGATCACGTGACTAACGCCTTTATACGGTCGTAATGAACAACGTTCGGAAGAGTTTTAGCAATTGCGTATTTGCGTTAGCATTATAACAAAGGAAGCATTTCAAACGTTGAACAGAGAAATTGCATAATATATCAAAGAGTGTAGGCTAGTGCTGATATATTTAAAAAAACATTACGAGTCAACAGAACAACAAATATACATTGTACATGGAGTTTTAGATTTTGTGGCCCTCCGTCTGGGTGGGTATGCAGTCTGGAATTTTGATCTGCTTTTCTTAAAAATATAGAAAATATATTAAAACAGCGTTCGTTTTAATATATAAGCGTAAGACATAACCTACGAGTATCGCGAAGATATGATTTGAACTCCTTTTTCGAGAATTTCTTTCCTGTCACCTCTCCAACATATCCCGTTAATTCTTTCCAGCGTTGTGGTGTTGGTAAGGAATAATTGTAACTGCCCTCACATACGAGAATCGGTTTACCAGAGTTTGAAAAATTCAACTTTTCCTGTTTTTAGGAGTCCATTTTACCGCTTGTAAGGTGACCTTAGAGACTCTCACAGGCCTATTTATGAAGGTATAAGGTCGTACCTTAGGCCTAAGGTAAGACGTTATGACTTCAAGGACCGTCACGTGACTGTTAGTGCATAACGCCGCTACCTTACGCGGGGCGCTAAAACTCCCTATTATAATATGACGGTCCGTATAAAATATATGCTCTTCCTAACCGTATATAATATATGGTCTTCATAACCTCAGGCTGGATTTTTTCATCGTCCCACAATAATAGTTATGGGACATTTGTAAGGAAAGCGCTCGGTTATAATTTGCCTCGGTTGGGAATCAATTCAAACTTTTACTCGGGAGGTGGTGGTGATCTTTCCCCGCTGGCGGTGAGATCCGGTGCCGACCTACCGTTTCTAGCGGGGTTTCCCCAAGCAAGTATCTCCCACCAGCGGGGCACCGCTCCAGCCGGGACAAACTCTAAGCTCCCGACCGGTCTCCCGGCATGTGTGGTAGTGCAGTGCATATTAGTGTAAGTTAGCGTAAGGGGAGAGGATAGGACAAGAAAGAAGTAGGGAAGATCACGCGCGGTGCGTGGCTCGTTTGTTACAGTACTGCTCTAGCATTCGCCTGGAATCTATCGGAGAAACCACGGAAAACTACCATTCAGAGCAATCGGCTGGTAGAATTATCCAGACTGACTGAATTCGACCTAACTGACAAGCTTGTGTCGAAAGTCCTGCCACCGAAGGGACTCGAACCAAAGACCTCCCAGTTAGAGGGACTGCAGTAACATCAGTTGACGCCCTGTGCCATCTCTCCCGGTCTATCAATCGAGGCAAAGGATATGTCAAATGACAAGTCTCGCTCTTATGTTGAAGTGATACGTTTTCGAGGATCCATCTAGAAGATTTTAAGAAATGTCTAAAAATAAAAGTTTTTGAGTTTTTAGTGAATTTATACGAGATTTAGATGACTTACTGTGCACCTACAGGAGTGATCAATAAATTATACGATTCCTCGCGACGAGACCAATCGATTGGCACAATTTTCACTTTCCCGCTACGGAGTGCAGAGAAATGTATGTAATTTTGCGCGAAAGAATGGCGAATTTGCGGCAGAAAACGTTTTATTACATGGCGTTGTAACGACACGTGGTGAAGGTCTCATCCGAAGAGGTCTGTTTCTCTCTCCTCTCTCTTTGGAGACGCCGCTCGCTTTCCCACCCTGCCTAAGCCATCTCACAGAAACGTCTTCTGAGAAGAGCGGCTTGCCCTGCACACTTTCTGTCAACGCAAAGATATCGATTCTTCCCGCTGGCGAAGACAACGCCAACATTATGCTTACGTGGGATTACCATTACGAAGTGGCCACTGCTCGCAGACGATTGATTAGCACAGAATAGCATCATAGCCATGGGTGAAAGAAATAATTACTTCTTGCAGAATGAAAATTGATAGATGGTACATTAGTATTTTCACTGTATACTTGTACGCGCCAGAAGAAGTAATATTTAATGTCTCTGAAATAGTCTACAAAACTTAGTTTTCGATTTGATTAATAAAAATGACGTACTAGTAGGAGACCTGAATGCTCGAACTGAAAATCGACTAAAGACCTTTGTAGACATGGAGAAATTACCCTAAATAAAAATGGCAGACTCCTACGTGATTTTATATTCTTAAATGGATTTTGAATTGAAAATTCATTTTATAAACAGAAATATATTCACAGTACATTTGGACACAAGTGCATTTGGACAGCCTGAGATAGATCTATAATAGATTATTCCATAGACAAATAAAAACTTGAACAAGAGTTCTATGACATCTAAGATATACCAGGGAAACATCGGGTCAGACCATTACTAATGAGATCATCAATTGCATTAAAAACAAAGGGGTTGAAAATCAATGCCAGATGACATAAATGCGAAATATATGGAAATATGGTTTACTTAACAATTCGTCCATCAGAAATCTTATAATTACTGAGCAAAGCAAATTGATTGAACTCTTGTAGACAACACTGTTGTGTACCTGTTAATAAGGTACTAGTAGTATCATAGTTTTTGCTTTCAGAATTTGATAGGATAGGATACGAAAAATTACACAATGTTCTGATTTAAAGTAAAAATAAAAAAAGCAGCAGGTACTATATCACAGAATTAAATACATACCGGAGGACACAAAAACAAACATTTCTAGATATATTATATCTCTACTTGCAACAAAGAAAAATTTCTGGCAGTTGGAAAACCGCTCTAGATGTCCCAATATTGAAAACAAGCTCTACGACAACCTAAGAAATACTAAACGATTAAGAAATATAACTGATTGCAAACTCCTCCAAGAACTAAGTTTTGTGGTTTGAAAACAGTTTTCGCAAGTAATATCCTGCACAGATAATGTGTACTCTCTTAAACAAAAAATAGAAAAGAGGAGAGAATAAATATCGGAACAAATTTTGTATAAGTAGATTTAAGCAGGGAATTTGACAATGTTTTAAGTAACAATCTGTTAAACATTATGGAGAGAAGCAAACTTATTAGGACACGGAATTGAAGATCTTAAAAACATAACGTGGTACACAAATTTACATTAAGAAAGATAAATGAGAAATCCTACACGGAACAATTGAGGAACTCCCGTGGGATAGCACTTAAGGCCAAAATTGTAATTTTACAAGAGAAGCAAAAAAACTGTTTAGAAACCTTGTTTGAAAAAAAATATTAGTTTAAGCATTATTACATTGTACTGAAAACAAATAGATGCTCAATAATATTAACAAATGTTTGAGAAAAATATCCAGAAATATTTCCGTAAATCCCCTTATACTTCTCATCTAGTTTTTTCACCGTAGCGAGTATGTCTCTTCTCTTAGTCTCGTTGATGTCAGGGATCCACTGGATTCAGGGCAGATTTTGAAGTTTAGGAGACTCATTAAGTAATCGGTATTTCAAAAAAACTCTCCATTGCTTTCAATACTATTTCGTTGAATGTATGTCGAGTTAGACGTGCTTCTCGTGGCTAAGCCACCTGGACTTACAATTGATCCCATCTTGAGAATATCCGGGAAAGTAATCGAATCGAAACTCGGTCTTAAGCACTTTACTACGCCGTGGGCGTGTGCTTGTATCTGCAGGTACATGAAAAAAAGTTATTTTTTAGACTTCAGTGTTTTCCTGAGGCAGCTTCTCAATTAATAAAGGAGTTAAGATAAGGTTGTGAGTTCTGACCCGTCTAATTTAATCTCTATTTAACCTAACAAAGTAAACCTAATATTTCATAAAACATACGATGTGACAACTGATCTCTGTGTAAGCGAAACGTGGGTACTGATTACCAAATTCCGCAGCAGAATTCAGGTTCTGAAAGGGATTGATTTAGGGACCATTATGGGGATCTCCGTAAGAACACAGAATAAGAAATGAAGACGGAAGAAATGTTAGAGATACTTAATTTAAACAAAAAATAAAACAGTACAGGGAATGCATAGACAAACCACGTACAGAGAATGGGTAATTCTGGAACACCTAAGTGACACAATCGGTCTCTTGGACGACAAAAAACAAGATGAAAGGATCAATGAGTATGGAACCGATCTACGATCCAGGGTTTGAAGTAAAAGAAGTTTGGATATTAATTAGCTATAAATTATTAGACAGTTTTTATTCGGGAGTGTTGATATGACGTTTCAGCTTGGCATGGCTAAGTAAATCATTGAGTTAACAGCTATGTGCTGTAAAAATTATGTTATACAACATTTCTTGTGGAGTTAATTAATGATACTGATAAATTTTAACGATAAAGTAACCATTTTATTAGACTAAATTTTATTTTCAAAAAGCGTGCACTCGCGTGAATGAAATGTAGATTAAATATGTATGCGTGAGTGAATGTTATTTGGATTTGTTTTCTTTCTAGATATGCTGTGTTGGTATTTTCAAAGGGTAAATTTATATGTCATGTTATGTTTTGTAGAATAGAAAGGAGGTGTATGTGCGGCGGAGAGCAGAATCAGCCGTGTAGAATTTTAGAATATTGTTTACGAATAAATACTTGCTGATTATATTGACAACATTGTTAAAAATCTGTGCGTATTTTTAGTAGGTAACAAAAACCCAATAAAAGGGAAGACTGAAAGAGAGCCAGTTTCCCAAATCAGGGTAATAATATGTCAGTTTCCTTTAGAGGGTCCACTTCACGAATTCACACCAAAATTATAAATTTGTTGTGTGAAAGCATAAACTTGGCATTTTCAAGATTTCGTTGAGAAAATCAAATATTGTAGACTTGGCAGTCAATATAACAAATTGTTATTCGCTTGCAGATTTTGACTCACTCAAGTGTGGGGTGAAATAGTCAAAAAGGTAAATTATTAATTCTCAGATTTATAATCCATTAGAATATTAATATTATTTTTTACACAATTTAAAATTCAAATTTCCTTTTGGCAGTTTTCTCATATATTACTATTCACACAGACACGAAAATTCTGAAACAGCTTCCTGTAGATAGTGATTCTGGAACAATTTAGCGTCATAATGATGGAAATTTTTAATCGTTATGTTTTTGAGTTTCAATATCAAAACATCAAACAATCAAAACAATTAATCTGGCTAAGTGATTTGATTTGAGCAGATTTCAGTGTTTTCAGTGTTGACTTTTAATAATGGAAATTTTTCTATGAAATGCAGTCCAGTAGTTTTAGACTCTTAAAACAGTTTTTACATTTCTGGACGGAGATACACGTTTTTTTTCAAAAAGACCCCCAAAAGTTTCGAAACGTAAAAATCAATTCTACAAAAAGTAAAAAGATGTCTGTTTCTTATAGGTCAGAAACAATATAATAATTTAACAGGCATCAATATATTGCTTGAAATAACTATTTTTCTATTTTCGGATATGTTTATTTAAATATTAGTTGTTTAGTATCTTTTTTGTAAGTTCGACGAAACGCCAACACTCTGTCACGAAGCAGAGTAGTCGCAAAAACCTCCAAACTCATTGGTCGCCATATGTTACGTCAACAACCCCGAAATAATGGACCATGTGATCACAGATGGTGCCCAATCCTCTGCAATCATATTAGTAGTTAGAAACACATCTGCATACAGGAATGAGACGAGAATTTCTAAAATGTGTGTTTCTCTTTGAAAGGTTGTTTAAATAGTTTCATTCACACAAGAAACCGCGATGGAAAACTTATCCGTGAAAATAGTGAAATGACATGTTACACTAGGGGCGACTAATCACACACAATAAAATGCAGGAAGCAAAGAACAGATATCCCAAAAATCAGCTTCGTGAATAGGACCAATGTTGACTGGAACAATTTACCTGCAGAGGGGTTGGCAACTCTTTCCTTTCGTGAATTATGCGTTCGAGATTTCTTAGAGGCGCAAGTGTAGAGTACATGTGATGTCCTGTGAAATGCAGTGAAGTGGAGTGTCATTGTTTAGGAAAAGGAAATGCCAACTAAAGTGTGGGGAACGTTCGATGCCTGTACTTGCCTATAATATTTAAATTACTAATCACAGAAAAATTATAGTGAAGTAAAGAGCGTGAACGGAGTAGACATGGATACTTTTAATCTATTTTTTTGTACACGCCTCTTTGTGTTTATATATTATTTTCGTTTGTTTGTACTTTTTATATTTTGTAATATTTGTATGCATTGTATGCACACATGGAACGACGCATCTCTTCTGCAGCTTCTGTTTTCCCACAAAAAACGAAAATTCAAAAAAAGAGTGATTTTCTGGGTTTTAAATATAAACTATTCAATTGATAGTCCAATTTCAATAGAACCAATTTCTCATTAAAGACGAAATTCATTAGCACAAACTGTTCAAGTACCTTATTTTTCCGTGTTTAAATGAAACATTTCAATGGCATGTTTGACGTCTTTTTCGAATTTCGTAAATGTACTTGGTGATATTTCTTGAGTACGCAGTTTTTTGTAATTTAAAGGGAAATTAGTTGCCGGTGGCTTTCAATAAGCATTACAGGAAATTATTTTATTTAAAAACATGAAGTACTTTCCTTTAAAGTAAAATATGCAACCGAAATGAAGATAAAATGTTTTAAAGTAGAAAATTAATCATTATAGAAATCAGAATATTATGTCAACAATGCAAAACGGTTATTTCTTAAATTAGTAGCATTTTTAGAATAATCAGTAACTCTTAAGTAAAAAAACAACTTAGATAAATGAATCTATTAATTTTATATTTATTTAAATGAATATCCTTGAAATGTGGAGTTATTGAAAATCTACGTCGCTGGTGAAGTTTTATTTCATTCTAGAGATTAACATGTAGTTCCTAAATCCGTATATTGTTCAAACTTGAACAGAGATGTTCCTCATTTATTTGGAGAAACGGTTTTAAAAAGGAGGCATTAGCAAGGCAATAGAATGGACTGCAACAATTATAGGGGTATACGTCTCTTCAATGCCAGATACTACATTTTAGCTAAAACATTACTCGGCGACTGAATAAAATGTTGGTTTCGTAAAGGGCGCCCATGTACAGACTGTGTTTTTGTGATTAAACAAATTATACAGAAACACAGATAATTTAACCTTCCTACTGATGTACTGTTTATTGATTATAATAAAGCCTTTGATAAAATAAATAGACTATAGGCAATAATGAAAGACTATCCGTAATATTTACTTAAACTACAAGAAATGTATAGAAAAACCATCATTAATATAAATACATCCAGCAATATTTCTTCCAGCATAAAAGAAGGAGTACGTCAAGGATACCCACTTTTCCCAAATGTACGAGTATTTAATAAGACGCTGTCATCGATGATTGACAAAGCAAACTGTCAAGTAATTTTCATTAAATCATACTATTTTGAACACTACATCATTTGCAGATGACCAGGTCATTTTTCCTTCCTCCGAATACGATTTACAACTCACTCTGTTGAAGTTGCAAAATATAACAAATAATTACAATATGGAGTCAGGACGTGACTGAAAGCTGGCCTACTGACGTGCTGTCTTTCATTCACCACGGATTTATTCGCTTCAATAATTCGCTTAAAAAAAACATCGTGAAGTATCACTGTGCTTTGTAAATTGTATCCGTCTCGAAATCGAAAATGATGGCTTTCAGGGAAAGCATCCTGTTCGTTCAAAAATTGTTCTAGGTGACAAAACTATGACAAGTTCACACATTCATTTATCTGGGCTGTTATGTTTCTTCCTTAAATGACATCGATGAAGAACAAATGTTATATAAATTCCAACATATTTGTGGAACCATTAAAATTATTAAAAAAAAACAAAGTAAGAAGAGACACAATGTTAAGATTTTATCTTCTATCTTTATCTACGTCACTTCCTGTTAAAATGTATGGTAATGAGAATTGGTCATTGAACAGAGCAGAGAAACGGAGAATTGAATCATCACAAATGCGCTTCTTGAGAAGAGTAGCAGGACTCTGGCAGATCATGTTCCAAGCTTGGAGATAAGGCCCACCCTAAAAATGTTTAACCTTAATGACAAAATTAAAGAATACAAATAATAAGCCAATAAGCGAATAATATTAACAAAATGTAAACCTGAAGATAACACAAATATTATATAACTACCAACCCTTTGGATATGGGGATGTAGGACGCCCAAAACGAAAATGGCAGGATGACCTCTGACTTGTAACAGGTCTTCAGTGGTTTACCATGAAGCAAAAGAAGAAGATATCGAAATTAGATCGACAATCAGAGCTTCTGTGGACGACTGAATCGTGAATCGATAAATTAAAGACAAATACGACTGATTAATTTCAAGATAATATTGACAAATTGTTGAAATGGACCACGAAAAAGGAATGAAAATAAATTAAGATAAAAGCAAAAAAAAAAAGGTTTACGGAGACTTGAACTCAGAACAGGAAACACTTCAGTATTCAATGGATAAAATAAAATGAAATAATGAAAAGCGTTGTCATTACAACAATATTTTTTTTATGTAAAGAGTAACACAAAAACACATAAGTATATTTGCTTACTTTATTTTTTAACCCTTTCAGAAAAAAGTGGCTCACAATATTCGCAAAAACGGAATCAAAGTTTCATTTATTCCCTCAGAAATTCTCTCAGAAAAAATGTTATTCCCTTAAAACACAGATCTTTTTGGAGTAAGCAGTATCTACATTGCCACAACTGCGAAGGCAAATATATTGGCCAAACGGGTAGAACTTTTAATTCAACAATTAAAGAACATATACACGCTTGAAAACGCAACACCTGTAAATCTAACTTTGCCAATCATTTCCTTCAGACAGGCCACGCATTCAACCCACACACAGATATTCTTGAACCGGGGAGATCCGGAAACCGCGCGAGAGGCGCGGCAACGCGTCGTGATGGGCCGGGGTCGCTTGAAGACGAAGACGTCGCGGCGCCAGGGACGCGTGAGTAAAGCCGGCGCCGTGGCAAATAAAATAGTGCATTTAAAGTGTAAATAGTGAAGTGAAGTAAGAATGAATGGGTGAATGTGCTTGTAAATATAGCTTAAAAATCAATGAGAGAGTGAATGAATAAACATGAAAATAGAAACAATAACTATATAAATAACTTTTTAAGTTTGCATCATAGGGAAGGTTAGATTAAAGTATTAAACCGAGTGAAGAAAAAATATCAATTTTCACATTTGATATTACTCAATTTACAAAGCACAGTGATACTTCACGATGTTTGTTTTCAAAGCGAATTATTGAAACGAATAAATGTGTGTGAATGAAAGACAGCACGTCAGTAGACGAGCTTTCAGTCGTGTCCTGACTACAAATGCTAATCATCACCCATTTCGCAAAACAATTGCAGACGAAAAGACGGGCTGGTATGGTCTCGTTTTTGATAATAATGTGATTCGGAGGAAGAAAACAAGCAATTCCCCCCTTCGCTGCATTGCGAGTGACATGCGGATTCTCAGTCCGCGCGAGTGTAGCTTGGTTGTATTCAAATAGGCGTGTGTACTGGCGAGTTAACCTGCCTTCCACACCATCAAAATCTAAAAGTGTAAGAAAAAGCTTTAAAAGAATATATTTAAAAGAATATGTGTATGAAATTGCAACAAAGTACGGCATATAGTTACGGAGATGTTACTTTTTCCACCTCCATTGTCAAAATTTGACACTGAAAGAGACGATGGTCACGCGGTTTGTCGTCATCCAATTTTTCGCTCTGAAGGACTCACAAAACATGAATTAGGACTACAAAATGTGTTAGATGAAGTAATTAATTACATTAGAAACAAGAGTATTCACTTTTTCAACAGCAGTTCTCACAATACGAGTCTTTTCTTTCGAAAAATTACCGATTCTTCTGCAGCATTACAATTCTTTCTCTTCACTATGTAAATAGTACGTGAGAATGCAAGAAAGTAATAACATTCTTCCAGAACGATCAGCATTTTGTATTCACCTCACTGATGTAGAGCTTTTTTCGTATTCTTGCATCACATACGGATAAAACTAGCACTCTTGTTACGGGGATATTATGGACGAATTTTCTCTCATGTCCCTGAATTTCTGATGTTAAGGCTGAAATTTTAGGATTCTTTTTCACCCTTCGAATTATTTCTCTCTCCTCCCTGCTATCAAGTTTCCTTGGTCGGCTTTTCGCTGGTCACAGAGTTGTTTCTTGAAGTTATTCATCATTGTACAACCTTTAAAGAGACCACAGTCTACAATTGGTGTAATGTACCCATAATAATTGTGTTCTTTATTCATATTCACTCTAAGACCCTCTGTGAAGGGCTTACTTACTTTCCGTCCCATATTCTTTCTTGTTACGAATACGAATACGAATCTTGACTGGAAATATTTTAACAGCAGCTACTACTACTGCGCCATGTGTGATGTACCTATCGAAAGATCCTTCGCGCGTTTTTAATTATTATTTGCACGGTAGGTCTATATTTATTCCCTATGTGAGCAGTCCTGTGTATAGACAGCCTTTACCAATTATAAATGTGTATTCTTATCAATTTACTGAGAGAACTGAACCTGGATTTAATGTTTGAATTTTCTTTGTGTTTACGTTGGTTATTACTGTATATTAAAGTATTCTAGATCATCCACACTAGATTACATAAAAATTCAACAGTTTAGATAAAATAGTATTTTTCTGTTAAAATTTATATATTTTTCTAGATAAATCGTAGACAACAGCACAGAAAAAATGTACTAGGGCCGTAAAGTTCTAGTCGCATTAAAATAGTATAATAACTTTGAAATGAAGGTCATGAATATTGAAGGTCTCGTTGTCAAGGGCGATGTCCGAGGAAGACCCACACTATTCATTCATTTTCGTTCCTCACGGAGAGATTTTGTACGACCGAGGGCCTTCATGGCCCAACTGATCAGTTTAATTTACGAGCAGTTTAGTATGCAAATTGTCATTTATGGCTAACGCCATTAGCATTCTTCATTCCACTGAAATAGGGTCACATGCAGCAGCACGGATTTGAGTTTAACGCTAAGAATTTCAAGAAGGAACCCAATATAATTGCGGCCTTGAGTACAAATCAAGACTCCCATTGCTTAATGGTTATCATAGCTCGTTACTTTACGTACAGTTAGAATTGAGTAACAGTTCCATTGGAGGTAGTCTATATTTTTACTCGGGTCCAAATATTTGGCTTGCCATAACATTTCAATCTATGAATCAGACTCAAAGTCTGTTCAAAATATGCAATAATGGTGCACCCACAAGTACTATTTAAAAGAATCTAGCAAAGTCTGTCCACACAGATATGGTGGATTAGATTTCTATACGACAGCTTAGATTTCTTTAAAAAATAGAACTGTCTATAACTGCGCCCATTTGCTATTTCAGTGTCAGTAAACATCTTTGGAAGTGTTTAGAATATACGGGCCTGGGTTACTTTACGGCAATAAACATAATTAGAGCATTGTGTAATTTCTAGAATTTGCATTTCCATCATTCTTTATTTTTCTGTATTTCTTTAATCACATATTTCTTTGCGGACAAAAATAGGTTAATATGTATGTGACGTATGGGGGAAGTACAACCTCTTTACGTAATCTGAAACGCTGAAATTCCTACTTTCATTTTTGAACTATATTTAGTCAAATTACGAATACAGGTGTCAAAGAACGCTTTTGGCAATATTTGATAACATAAAATTTTGTTTCTGTGAAATAGAAACCATTGATATCCGCAAAAGAGATACATATTTTTTTATTATCCCTTATCGCGATGTACGTCAAGGAATAGACTTACTGCTGCAAGAACATTGAGATTATTTTTATACCTATTGCATATTTATATACCTCACTGAACTCTAAAATGCTGCACAGAGAGCGAAGCTACATTTATGTCCAGAACCTAAACAAGGCGCTACCTCAGAATTTGGAAAAATTAATAAAAACCTGATCAGGATTGGTGGTTATTGTGATGATTTATTAAATTTCACTTAAACTATGAGGGAAAATGACAGCAACTATGGGGAACCTAAGGGAATTATATGGCGAGAGACAATGCAAGGGAAGGGCAGTATGATTAGAAGAGGGAAAAATAGTGGAATTAGTGGCAAACAAATATTATATGGATACATGAGTAATTTCCGTGGGTATTTAGTTAAATTACGAAAAGAAACCAAGAATAGATAGTCAAGGAATAACTAAATAGAGTGCTTGCGAGAAATGAGAATGAGTGCGAGGAAGGGGAGATCCTGCATAATGGGTCTAAAGAAAAACGCAATTAGGTACTGTACTGCGCATCGTGTGAGACAGGCAAATAGTGCTTGATATCAACAAATGGGACAGAACGGGCCGTGACTCGGTTATGATCGGATGGTGATGAAAGATTCTCCGAGATAGCCAAATATACAATATAGCACTTGTGTAAATTGTTGATGGTAGAATTGTTATAAGTGTAACGAATTATAAATCTGTGTACGGAAGGAGGATGACACGATAGAATTACAATAGGCTGAAAATGGAAATTTAAATGAACTGAGAGCGGCGGACAAAAATGCAGAGGACTGGAACAGGAAACCTATTAAATGGGACATATAAATTTGAGTAATGTAGGAAGACCAATTTTTGGAATAGATCTAAATAAATTTTCAATTAAAATGGTAATAGGCAATGGCCATGCATGCAAGGAAGGAGAAACGGGAAATATTATATAACAACAAGGTTATGCATATTTTTTTGTTTTGTTTGTGTGAAACAGAGAACCAGAAATAACAATGTTACTTGATTTTTGAAACGCGTATTATTAGTTATTAGTAATGATAAAATTTCTCGAATACCAAATATAAAGAATTAAATTTCTTACGTACGTTTTCTTAATTGAGAATCTATATAGACGGTCTTGTCCAACTCACAAACAAATTTTATCAGGACGAATCGACCTCAGTATTTAAATAGGTAATTATCAAGATATTCGTATAAGTGAATAAAATATCCAAGAATAAAGTTATTGTATTTATCGTAAAATACTTGACGAATAGTACGAGGAAAATCCGCCAGATTATAGACCCAGAAGTTGAAGTTTTTTACTTGTTTCAGTCACATTTACTTTTATACAATTATACATTACAAAAGGTAAATAATACAATAAATATTGTTAAAAATCATTTTTAATGATTAGTATATTCTCTAATTGTGTAGAAATAGTTAAGCCGACTATTTTACTGGGCTCTTCTTTTTGTGTATTTATTTTGTCGGTATGTCACTTGACAATTTGTTTAAAATAATGAACATGCACTTTATGTTGCTAATTATATTAACATCTGATGGATATGATTCTATGACGGGTGTTTAGGTACAGACATTTTTGTCTCTGAAAATATGTTTCCACCCTTGAGAATGATAATGTTTGATAAAACCACACTAACTATAAATGAAAAGGTAGGCAATGATAGATTTTTTAGCTTAGTAATGGGAGAGTTTTCCACTAATCACGTAGGTGGAATTCCCTTATTAATCATTTAATTATGTTCTGTAATGTAAAAATTTAATATTAAATTGTACCATTTCGTATTCAATAAAATACGGAGATTCCGATGAATGTATTAGATAAAATGAAAATGCTACAAAGAGACCCTCCTCGAGATATACAAGTTCGAAACAGACTTGTAACCTGCAGCAGATGAAATTCTGTTCAGCAAAACCACACCAAACAAAAACACACCAAAAATACACTCTAAGTTAGCATAAAAATAAATGAAATATTAACAAAAAAAGTATTCTATGGTAATAATATAAAAAAGATGCGGGAATATACAAAACAACAATTTTCATCATTCAATTCTCTCTTGCTTATCAACAATATCTCAAATGGTGTTGATCAGTAACGCAACACGAATTAATGACGGACAGCCTCGTTCTTGAAGTCTTGCATGACATCAGCTGCGTCATCAGTAGTGATATGTTCAGTATTAGTGGTGCACGGGGTTTTGAGAATGGACGTAAAGTTGCGACGCATATTTTAATATTTCATTTAGCATAACGTTGTAGAGCACCAAAGCAAGGGAGCCAAGAAAAGGACACTTTCTTCTACCTGCGCGGTTGAAGTATGCGCTGGAGGCCGCAGAGGCCAGGAGCTCTATTGTTTGCATCAGGGGTGTGCATCGGGCGTCGCCACTGACTCACTGTGAAATATGCACGTCGACGCTCCCAGGACAGCAATTCATCACTGCCATTTCCAAGAACTCGGTTGACGCCAAAATTTCACCCAAATTTTGCGAAGCCCAAACGGTCGCCGATGACACCGTGCGATGCGCGCTTGCCAATCGCCGAAAACGAAGCGGGAGCGCCACGTGACCCCGCGAAACAAGGGAGGCCACCGCAGCTCACAAGCTCGTTGATTTTATGAGTGAGGCGAGGGCGAGCAGTTGTTTCTGATGAGGGAGGAGAGTGAATAGTTTGTTCCGATGAAGGAAGCAAGACTCCATTCGAAAGAAAGAGACGAGAGCGAGCAGTTCACTTCTGATGTAGGAGGCGAGAGCGAGAGGTTCAGATTCTGATGGGGGAGACGAGAGTCAGGAAAGTTTCTGTTGTCATGGGGGTCGCCGCTGAACGCACTGCTGCTCACCGCTGAACGTTGCGCCGCGCGCCGCTAAAGAGCATCGCCGCACACCTCATGACGCTACACCGCAACCACGCCGCCCGAATGCATCGCCGCAACGTCACAGGTCGCTCGAGTCAGGAAGAGCACCGGGCAGTAGCTGCAACGAGTAGATTTGACGGGCAATGACTGTATGAGCGCCAGAACTCGAGCACAGGACTCATGACGGGCCGAGGCGCAACCACGGTTGCCGTGAGCCCCGCCGTCGACGCCGGGATCAGGCGTTTCTTACACTCGGGACGCCAATACGCCACCCGCCGTCCTTGCGAAGGGGCGAGGAGAAGGCAACCCTGCCGAGAACCCACTGCGGAGAGCCATGGCCGCGCTGCCGCCTACCCGCACTTCACCAGGCGGCCAGGGGAAAGGACCACTGCTTGCGGCACCCGGGTCATGGACGCCGGGGAGGACGTTGTCCTGTCCGAAAGGACGAGCATTGGCCGTACGTAAGCTAAGTTAGGATAAGTTAATTTTAAGAAAGACCTGTTTATAATGAGAGGCCTTACCTCGAACGGAATGGATGTTAAACCCACTTTAAAAAACAGCCATGCGTTTTAGTGCATTTGTTTACGGGAAAAGCCCTATCACGAATGTGTCCCAAAAGAGTCTACAGACTAAGCAGCCGGGGCAACGCTGGATCGAGTAACCAGGAAATCAGGTGAGTCGAGCTACCCGTGGGCATGGTGGTTACACGAAATAGAAACTTACTTTTTTTGTACCTTTCCAGAGTTCCAAGTTTTGTGTACATTGGAATATATATATATATATATATATATATATATATATATATATATATATTATATAATGTAATATAATGTTTTAAGTTGTAATAATGATGTTTATATTTTTGCGTTTTTAAATTAACAGTGTAAAGAGGAGAAATCGGTTGCAGAGATTTAAATAATTAACTAAAAATACCAATATAATAATAATTGCAATAATTATTATTATAATAATATAAAAAATGATATATTATTACAAATAAGAGGTCGCAGTGGAGTGACCAGGGTTCGATCCCCGAGCCGACCATTCCAACTGGGGTTTTTGTGGTTTACCTCGGTCGGCGAATGCTGAAATGGTTCAAAAAGACCACGATCACCTCTCATCATCATACTATTACCTTATAAATCATAATTCAAATCCTAACTACCTTGTCTTAGCAAGGGATACAGCCGAAAAGCTGATCCTCATCATGACTCGTTAATCTCTTTCCTCGATAGAATATGAATTTGCCCCCAAATAGAGTGAAGCGTGGTCAGAAATGGCCGATACGCAAATAATGATAATAATAATAAAAACAACTGAATATTGTACACGTTAGTACTACACCGCATGGCGAAACACACCATTGCCTTCCACTGCACTTGATTACTCAACACACCTCCCATTGATTAACTTTTAATTGTATGTTAGTTTCTGAAGTTACGTCACCTATTGTTACTAATATAATTATAACCTGTTTCTAAAACTACGGACGTTGCCAGAGAGTGTTTTAAAAATTGCTGCAGGTAAACTGTTCCGCGCTCTTATAGTTATATTGGAGAAATAACATCTGAAAGTTGCTTTTTGTCCGAATTTTGTATGGAAATAGTTTGGTTTCTATAATACGTTCTGATAATCCTACACTGGACACGCGTAAGTGATGGTTGGAAGAATTAAGAATTTAAATAATGACAGTCGGCCCGCAATTTACAATGAAGCACGTTCATTAATTAGAGGGAAGAGTTTTGATATAAGAAATATTCGTGTTGTGCATTGTTCTCGTGTTGCGGGCACGGCCCGGTGGCCCGGTAAGTCAAGGCTTCCGTGACCAATGTCCCCTGAAGGCTTAGCTGCGGGCTAACGATGAGGCTGAGGTCAGTTCCAGGGCAGTGCAGGGGCGAGGAGGCGATGGTAGCATTGCTCGCAGATTGTTTGATAAGTGATAACGCATCAACAGAGGCCATTAGTTCCATGCGTGGAGTGCATTTTTTCATCGCGAGACGTGGCGCAGATCTTCCCGCGCTGGATGGCGTAATCCGGCGTCGACCTATTTGACCGCTTACGAGGTTTTTGAAAGTCGTATTAATATATTTCACTTTATCACATGCGTAATACAGACAAAAATGTAATTTTGCAAAACAATTGATATCAAAAGTTTGGAACATATAGTTAGTGCTCGTTTTAGAGGTCCATGATAATAAAAAAAATGTTTCTTCTAAACTTCCGTCGGTTCCTATTCCGTGAGTGTGCTATTCAGACAGTCCGTGAACAACATAAGCGCCTAAGGGGATGGAAGACAAAAGTCCACAAGCATTGTACCATATTGGACTGAACTCTGGACCACTACAAATAAATTATTTTAGAAGAAAACTAATCAATCGACTATGAAATACGAATGTTCTACGACAACATTCTACGAAAAAATTCTTTAATTTTGAGGTACTTGAGGAGAGAGATTCGCTGTTCACCATACCAGGTGTGTTCGCAATGGGCACAGTATTGACCCCCCAGGGCTTGAACAGATTTTAAAGGGAATCAGTGATGATCAGGTGATCGAGTGGGGAGCGGCAACTGATCGTTAAAATAAATATCAACATTCCATTGTTCACCCACAAATATTCACTGAAATGTTAATGAATTGTTTTCTTATACTGAACTTCAAAACATCTAATAATAAATTACAAATTTTCGCATCTTCTAGAGTAACATCCTTCTCATTAACGAAGTTAGAATATTTTGGGAATTAGATACTGTGATTTTGTTTTAAAAAAATTGATGATATTTGTAAAATTAAAAAATATAACAATGCAAAACGTAATATAACACAAATTCTTGGTCTAAGTGTTATTTTAGGTGATTTATATGCAATTATTTTTTAAATTGAGATTTTGTTCTCTATATGATAAAAAACATTAAGGGGGTCGATGACACAAGCCAATTTATAAGACGTTAGACAATCAATAAGAGTCGATGGAAGAAGAGGTTTAGGAATCCTTATTCTAAGCTAAAATAATTTTAAAAATTGTAAATTATAACGTTCAATTTTCATGTCGTAAGTGAAACTAATATTTAATGTAGAATGTAGCAAAGTTTGATGAGACTAGCCTGATGAGATAATAATTAACTTCATGCCGTCCACCACACACCAAGTAGTTGAATTTTCATAATTAGTTCAATAAGACGAAAGGAAGACAAAAGCCAACAATACATAAATCAATACGTCAAAGAGTAGCAAACAGTAGTCTTCCAGTAGCAAATTGTAACAAAGATCCTCTCTGTGGTAAAAAATAAATGCTAAACAATTACTTAAGACTATGATTTACCTCAGTTATCACATATTTGTTCCAGGTTCCAAAATACTTTCTAGACTATATTTATAAAGTTTTCTGTAAATAATTACAGGAATAACGTCAGCAAGAATATAACTGACCGAGGAATAGCATTTACACAAACGAGTTCTAGTTTTTCTATCTACATCCATTAAGTGGAGCTACAAAAGAATATACTTTCTCGCATTATATACAACTTTTGCAATTTTCGAGAATTTAGAGAGTTAAACGTAAATGTTCAATATTTTTGATGAAATGTTTTTGTGTATAAATTACAATAACTTTAAGAAACAATTACGCAAAAAGTACTAGATTTTTCAAAAAATTGTACATGACCTTTTTTAAGATCTGATTTTTTATAACTGTTTTCATTTAAGAACAAATCTCTATTTTAAATAAGGTACATATTTTTTTCAATTTCCGAAAACAGAATTCACCGAAAATGACAAAAGCACCAATTTTTTAACGTTCTTTGATACATAAGAGGATTTTGGAGCCCTTTTGAGAACTGAATTCTTTGAAAATTGCCTATACTTCACGTAAAATTCTGCAGAAACTACTCGTATAGTCGACAAATTGTACTATATGAAGTTCTTTGATGAACAACCTCATGCGGGCAAAAATATGGTTTTTCAATATTGTATTTTGTAGAAAGACGCCGAAAAATTTGAACTTTTGCCATCTTTGAAAAATCAGGACCTTAAACGGAAATGAGACCAAAGTCATTTTAAGAGTATTTACGGTGTATAAGAACAAAGTTTAATGAATACAATTAGCGATATTTTAATGAAATTTAGAAAATGTTCAGACTTGTAAAGTCCTTCAAAGTATCCGTTTTAAACTCATGTTCGTGTAGATCGATCAGAGAATATGAAAGTCGACTGAACGATTTTGGGCGCTATTGTTGAACACAGACACACATACAAAGTCGTTTTACTGTCAATTGAGTTTTCGATGTCAAGTAGAAGTAGAAAACTTTTACTTGCTACTTCTAAAAACTAGTCTTCGAGGACAGAACTCAGAATGAAATACAAACAAGAAAAAATCTTTGAACTGAAAGAGTGAGTGAAAATGTCATGTTCTTCCCTTCACACGCAGTTTAGCTAATGCAGCCAAGTGCAGACATTTATTAAAGAGTACTGGCGAAGCCAGCCTACATCTCTAGTTTTGTAGCACTACCACAAGTATCCATGAGTTACCCCACGACTATGGCCACTCATTCACAACTTACTGACCTACGTTTTTAGTAGAGTTTGCCGAGTAAGAACTGGAAATGATATGCTTAGAATCCTTCGACTAGGAAGCCGAAGAGGGGTCCGCTTTGTCCATGCTAAACTACGCACAACGAAAAGATTAAACCCACCAGGAGTCTTACACTACAGAAACTACAAATCAATCTAATCCACTTTACTCATCTACGATAATCTTAGACGCAGGAGGTCACATCCTCTTACCTCTCATGTATCGATCTAATACATCAGCGACGACGTCCGAAAAAAACGGAAGAAAAGAGCGGGGTCAAACCAGCGCACCGGGAAGCGCGTGTCCCACGCACTGGCGTGCTGCTCCAGCAGCGGCGGCGGCGGCGGTGGGGGCGGGGCGAGGCCGGGGGCGGGAGGTCGCTCGGCGCGGCGCGGCCGAACCTCCCGCAACGAGCAGCACTCGCCTCCGCGAGGCTCTTGCACTGGCCCCAACGCCGCTGCCCTGCCCTGCCCTGGCCACAGGGGCCGGAATATCATTGCAGCCCAGCCGCGTAGCCAGCAGCCGCGTCGGCGAGAGGGGAGGGACTTGGGAGGGGAACGGGTTCGCCCCGGGGGTCGCCCAAGAATATCGTTTTTTACGACGATCGCCGTCGGCGGGGGCGGTGCGGGGGGCGCGCGAAGCCTCCGACGGCGGGGTGGGGGTGGGGGCGGGAGCCGGGGGCGGGCGGCACGCGAGGGTCGCGTTAGTCCGGAGGTGTGGGGGAGGGAGGGGGCGACGCGACGCGACGCGACGGCGCTCGGCCTTCGGGCTCCCGACTGGTGTTGGGCTGGCGCTGGCGGCCCGAAGGGTGTACCAGCACGGGCGGTGGGGTGGGCTCGGCGCGGAGGGCCGACCCGAGACCATCAGGATTGCTTGATTGATTCGTTGGTTGTTAGACATTCCGGGCGCGTAACTACTGAGGTCATTACTCCCATTAGTATAGAGCAAGTCTCGGACGGTGGTGTCTTCGAGAGTTTGCCTCGGGAAGTGGCGGTTATCTTCACCGCTGGATGGCGAGATCCCGTCGGCTAGGGGATTTCCCTCAACCAGGTGTCTCCCACCAGCGGACTACCGCCCCAGCCGGAAGAAGCTCTAAGCTCAGTATGCATTTTCTGCATGTGTGATAGTATAGTGCATGTTGGAGTAAGGGGTGAGGTTTGACAAGGAAGAGGAAAAAAATAACGAGCGTGGTCCGTTTGTTAGGGCATCACTCCGACTTTCGACTGGTGTTGATCGCTAAAACCACGGAAAACTACCGATCAGAGCAGCCGGTAGCTAGAATTCTCTTCCAGACAGCGGCTGAACATGACCTAGCTATGTAGCTATTGTTGAAAACCATGCCACCGTCGGGACTCGTTCTCCAGGACATCCCGGTTAGAGACACTGCAGAGACATCAGACCCGGTAGGGACATAGAGGACTGAGATTATTTTGACACACATTTCCGCCAAATCGTGTGGGGGACAGGGTCAGTGAAAAAACGAGAAATGCTTCATTTCCACTTCACAAACGATGGCTAGCTGCGTTGGAACTGTAGATCTACCTCTTATTTTGTCATTCCGCCAATCCAAGAATATTCGCATGAAATCAATTGTCAGTCGTGTCAAACGGTACCCGCACGAGCTGCTTGCTGCTTTGGAAGCTCCGGCGAGAGTGATGCCTGAAAACCCGGAGTGATTTGTGCAGTCCTCACTTTTAAATCTCGCACCAGGTTCGCGGACACAGGCTCCCGAACACTCTAAAAAGGTTCCTGGCTCGCGACCTCAACATCTTCTATAGTGTGTAAAGGAACAGCAGGTTCATCTACATGATTCGTGATTGTATATTAAAATTCAGAAATTACTGTATCCTAGATTTATGAAACTTAGAACAGAGTAATTTAGTAATACGCGGTATGTAGGAAATTTTGAAATAATAACTTTTAATTAAAGAGTTTAAAAGCAACCTAAAAGAAATAAATCTTGCCAATTAATGCATTTTTTAGCCTTCGAATTATTACAATAAAAAAGCAACTATAAAAAGTGGCCTTTATTTCCATCATTTAATGCAGAACAATAGCTATGCTAGAACTTCAGTATATCAAATTCCAAATATGAGTACATTACAGGTATTTGTGGTACTAGATTGAAGAAGTTAATTTCTAAAAACAATAAATACCAACTAGTGTACTCTGAAGGATTTCTGAAATTCGTAAATTATAATATAAATATTCACTTAATTTCCGTCGATTTACAGAACTCTATGTATTAATATGGGTCTTTCACAATTTTCAACGATAATTACTGGGTAGTTTGTGTTTCCAAAATTATCAAAAGAATATTAATTTTATCAGAAAATAATATGATAATCATTTTGTGAATGATCACGCTTTTGTCCCCTCGATAATTTATTTTTGCACTACCTTCTTTCGTTAACTAACCTCGACTTTCTTAAACGTTCCGTGCAAAACGGAGCCATTGATTGTGAGCATAATAAATTTCTTCTGTGACCGTTTCATATACTTTTTGCTTATTTTGAATTGAACGTGGACGTAAAAGATTCAACCAAATTAATGTAAGAGGTGTGAGAGCACAAACTTTTTCAGAATAGATGAGAACAATGGTGTCATACACACGAAACTGCACATTAGACCAAGATTTATATTACGTATAAGTAATATATTATTTCTAACAGAGCTATGTATTACAGTGCTGAAGCAACCTGATTTTGCCTTAGGATTTATTTATGCTTCGCCGTGCCCTGCCTCGATCTTACCCGTCCCGCCTAGTCCGACAAATTTGTAGCATACCAAAATCAGATAAAACAACCATAGCCACTTTTGCAGATGATACGGCCATACTAGCTTCGGATGACGACCCTAATGTCGCATCAAGACATTTACAAGAACATCTCATAATGATTGAAGATTGGGCCAAAAAGTGGAAAATAAAAATCAACGAAAATAAATCAGTCCATATAACCTTTACCCTGAGAAAAAACAAATGCCCTACTGTCCACATCAACAACAATCCAATAGTACAGGTGGAAAGTGTAAAATACTTGGGAATACATCTAGACAAACGGCTAACATGGAAGCATCACATCTTAGCCAAAAAAAAGCACCTTCAATTTCAAATAAGAAAACTATACTGGATACTAGGATACCACTCAAAACTATCACTGGAAAATAAACTGTTGATATATAAAGCTATCATAATCCCAATATGGACCTACGGCATCCAAATCTGGGGCACAGCAAGCAAGAGTAATCTCTCGATCATCCAGAGATTTCAATCCAAGACCTTAAGAATGATCGCGGCAGCACCATGGTTCATCACAAATGCAGCACTGCACAAGGACTTAAAAATGCCCACTGTCTTGGAAAGAATAGAATTTATCAGCTCAAACTATCTCCAGCGCCTTGAAAACCATCCAAACCACTTAGCCCTCAACATCCTAGACAATAGTGCAGACATCCATCGACTAACCAGAACCTCACCCCTACAACTCCCATATAGATTCTCAACAAATAATTGAAACATTACCCTCAGCTACTAAACTATCCCACTTGCAGTAACCCAAAATAATACTTGCTTTTTGTTATAGTATGAAGAAGTAGATGAAGAGTACCGATGGGATACCTTCACTGGAAATCAATCAATGTCAGAATAATTCTACAACATCATATTTACTTATTATTTTGTAAAAAAATAGATTGTAAATTTTTTGTTATAAATAAAAAAAAGAATTTGTAGCAGCAATGCTACTGCTCGGCAACAACACGTCACACAGAGAATTTTCAGCAACACAATTTTTCGGTATAAGCCAATTTACGGTAATATTTAGGGGATGCGAATCCCCTATATTTATCCTCTACTGCTGAAATTCATGCAGCATTTGAAAGAAATTACGCCAATGGTACAACAGCTATTGTGGAAGGATCACACATGTATACAAATACATTAATATCAATAAGTAACATGTTTCTTTTAGAATACAATGTATCACCTTGCTGAATGTTTTTAGGTTAACTCAGTCTTTATCAAATGTCATTCACTTTGACTTAATTAAAATGGTAAATAAATACAACAACAAAGCGCCCACTTAATCAAAATCAATTGTAGCGTCTTTTATTTGTTTTTTAATTGTTCTTAATTAGTCTTCCGTCTACACAACAAGACCGCAAACCTTCCCAAAACAACAACAAAACGACGAAAATACAGAACTGGGGCACTCGATGCGAAGAAGCAACAACCCTCTTCATCAAAGCGTAACCAAATAAAACGCGTAAAAGGTTAGTCTGCAAGACGCAGGAGGCTACAGCGAGTCCCTCAAAGGGCGGAAGCACTCGCTCAAAGGGAGAAGCACGGGACGGGGACGAGACAGGACGGCGCAGGACGGGGCGGGACGGGACGGGACGGGACGGGACGCGGGCGCTTCCGCGGAGATGGCGACCTTTATAAGGCGCTGAAAATAAACGCGGACGCTACCCCTCGCAAGCTCCCGTTGCATGGGGCGGCTCCCGTCGCATGATGCAAAGGCCAGGGGCCATTCTCATACGACGCACTAATTGTCGCCTCGCCTCCGGCACCAACAAGCGCACAGCGATTGGACACGACTATCGGATTTTTCTCAATAATAATTTATTTAGTTAAAATATAATGAAGGATTCTTTTTTGCACATAATAAACAATGAATTGTCTTAAAATCAGAGCCGGAATGCAATGTCGCGACACCGTTCCAAATATAATGTACTTTAATTTACTATGTACTGTAATTGTATACTGCCCTGCATACTGAGATGGTTTTTCTTTTTCCATTAATCAAAATATAATGAATCTACAGCAAAAAAGGTAAAAGCATAATTATTCATTTAATATTTGTTCAGGGACTATGGTTTTATGACATTAACCATAGATATGAATAAACGTAGTGAACACGTTACATTAAAACAATTTCAAATTCAAAATAAAAGATAACATTTATTCACATTAAAAATTTAACTTTTCGTAATATTGTTTTTAAATGGAAACAACAAACAAACGTCTAGCTAAATCCATAATTTTAAATAACAATACACATAAATGTCTTCTTCGCAATTTCAAACAACATATGTCCTCAGGTTCAATATTTCCTTCAGGTCCAATTCCATACAGACAGATTCACTGTAATCGCTCTCCCAAATATTTTAAGCAATTTAATTTTTCACATTATTGTCCTCAATGAATAATTAAAGTGTTCTAAAAGAACTTGAGACTCTAATTCAAGTACGTTTAATTCCTTTCTGACTTGATTTTCGCCTTGTTCTCAGATCTGCATGATATAAAACATGGCATACCAGTGATTTTCTATTACAGTTGGCAATATCTGCAGTTTTATTGTCATGACGGAAAGTACGGACAAAATACGAATAAATAATTACGACTCATTATATATTGTACTTATTATCATTTCCTTTAAAACAAAACAACTGAATATTCTCCGACCAAAAACAACCTCGCTTTCCCTCAGATTTCATGAAAGAAGGCGTCATTTGATTATAAAGTGCCTGTTGATTGCTTTGTTGAGAAACGCGTACCTAAAGATGCATCTTTCTTCTTATGCAAAGTACCATCCCCGACCCAAGAATAAGCGATAATGCGAATTTATATATTTGCGGCAGTGGACATCAGATCCTCTACGTGCATTCTTGGCTATCCGGGAAGAGCCGCGTCTCGGTCAATTGTACTGACGTTTCGGCCATCTTTCTGTGGCCTTCTTCAGAGCTATACTGCTCATCTGCTATCAGCAGTATAGCTCTGAAGAAGGCCACAGCAAGATGTCCGAAACGTCAGTACAATTGACCGAGACGCGGCTTATTCCAAATAGCCAAGAATGCATTGACTCCGGCCGCGGAAGCCTACGAACCCATCAGATCCTGTAGGACGCATGTGTGAGTGCGTGAGAGTGAGTGAATATTTAGTGTTTCCAAGAGCATCAACTACTTTGATCACTAGTCCCGTGATTGTAGTATCTGATTCAGCCAGGAAGTGGCGAAGTTCCTAAATCCACTGAAAGGTCAGATCCGGGCTTCCCCACAGGTCTCTCATCACTGGAAATTGGCCATAAAAGATTCTATTACTACTGGTTGAATTCAGGTGGAATTTCTTTAGAACAAAATAGGCCGGCTGCAGATAAATCTTCGACGTTATCCTTTTCCTACCTCTCAGTCCATATGCTGACTATTACTAATTTTTATTTGCACACGAGTTCATTAAAATAATGCTTTAACGTTGTGTATAGAACAGTGCTTTCTTTAACATGTAAACCTACAATATGCAAAACAGCTGAACCCAGTAAATGGAATGTGTTTGAAGTGTAAAACTGTTATACGTGGGGTCTGTGTATCATGCTATGTTTCATTGGCATAGCGCAAACGTGAGGTAAACTTTGCAGACAAAATGAAGGTCGTGCGAATAAGAAAAAATCTCTCAATACCTTTAGGTTTTTAACATTGAAATCTTACGTGTGCTGACGGCGGCTGTTTTGCAAACTTTTCATCAAACACATTAACGTTTTACGCCCGACAGTTAATATAGACCGACTACAAAATCGGCAATCAATGTCAGGTGCTAAAAACGCGACCTGTTTGATTTGGGATTCAGAGTGGAATACCATTTTGCACTCTTCCAACTGGCAAAGTTGACTTCTTCTCCTCTCACGAATTAAAATTCCCTCAAATATATTTGCTACACGAATCGTTGTCTATTGTATCTTTTCAACAAGTACATTGCGAAATATAAGAAGATACTGGCAAGAAACACGTAGACACGATATCAGATCTAAACTAAATAAATTATCACGAATAGTAAAATTACAGCTAGACAAATTGAGGTATTCCAAATTTCAGCAATCATTAAAGTAAATAGACGCAAATTCAACTCATCTCTGGTCAACAGTTAGACGTATCACGGGAGAAAAAAAACTGAAATACCCCCTCTAAAAACCTATAATTCAAAAGCCTATTCAGATGAAGAAAAAACTGAAATTTTAGCTGACCACTTAGAGAAAGTCTTCCGACTAATCCAATAACAATGCCAAACTCACAATAAAAACATCCGAGGAGTTTGTAAATGACCCCCAGTTTCAGTAACAACGAAAATTAGTTTATCTTCTCCATCAGAAGTTCTCAAAAGTTATCAGCCGTTTAAAAACAAGAAAATTCGCCACGGGATTGAGGAAATAAATAACAAAATTGATAAAGGAACTAAACAAAAACACTATTGCCGCTCTTACGGCAATATTTAATGCAATCTTACGCCTAAATCACTTCCCAAATGCATGGAAAACCGCCATCATCCTACCTTTTCGCAACACGGGAAAAGATCCTAGATGAGAGAAAACTATGACCAATCAGCTTGCTCCCACATTATCAAAAATTTTTGAAAGATTATACTCAGTAGACTAAATAATACCTCACTGAAATAAAAGCAATTCCGATGAACAATTCGGCTTTAGACCTAACCATTCATGTACGCACCAATTACTGAGACTAACGAAAATATTGCAGAGAGCTTTCATCAAAGAAACATACTGTAGCAGTTTTCTTGAACATTGCTCAGGCGTATGACAGGATCTGGCAATACAGGGCTAATGTTAAATTACGTAATTTGGGATCCCTGATTACACCAAAAAATAATCCATAGCTTTGCTGACTAACAGAAATTCATGTAAAGTCAATGAAACATTATCAACCCCTCGAAACATATCTGCAGTTTACCATCAAGGCTCTGTACTCTCTCCGACATTATTCAATGTTTACACTTCAGATATTCCCACGAATGACAGACACCAAATTAGCTCTTTTCGCTGATGACAGCATATTTACTGCTCATGAAGATATTTTCATAGCCCAAAATCGGTACAGAATAATCTGAAGAACTAATATCGTGGACAAAATCAGTGGAGAAAAAAATTAATCCAGAAAAATGCCAAGCGAAAATATTCACACTTCGTAGACCAAGAACGCCCCCTACCTTAAAAATCAATTGCAGCCCGATTCAATGGAAATAAGCCCAATTAAATATCTTGGTGTACACTTCGATAAAAGATTAACATGGAAACCGCATATCCTTGCATTAGTAAATAAAGCTATGGGAAAATGTCAAAACTATATCCAATAATAATAGAAATCCTCATTAAAAATCGAATGGCCAGCTCATGATATTTAAATCATCATTTTACCCACCTAACATACGCTTGCCCTGTCTGGGGAAATGCAGCACCTCATCAATAGAGAAACTTCAGACGGTACAAAACAAATGCGCTTAGGAAAATCATACAAGCACCTGGTTTATACCCAATTCCCAGATACATGGGGAGCTACGTATGGATCTAATCAAAGATCACATCTCTACAATTTCGAAATGCTTTTATACTTCACTCAACATTTCTCACTTAACAAATACCTTTAACCTAGGACGAAATGCTGTGCACCCCTGCCGACATCAAATCCAAATTCTCAAAAGATAAATTTCGCCCCCCGTAAGCACAGATATAACCAATTCAAACATCCAACCTAACATTAAAGCATGTAAATTTTAAATAAACAATAAATCATCCCAATCCCAATCCAACACCATAAAAAAACAAAAACAAAAACGGAGCAGTGATGTCAAGTTCAAAATGCCAAGGATGCCAATTCCTAACAATGAAAAATCATTGTATTCAAGCCCTTGAAAGGCCACATGGCCGAACAAGAAGAAAATAAATGAAAAAAAAAAACAAGTACATTTTTTAAGGATGATAAACTCTTCTGAGACATTCAGTGCAAATTATATCGTGAGCTAAATTTGCGTTAGCACACATACTAACTGCAAAAATGCATTTTATTACCAATTAGTTCCGAAAATTCTAACGCAACATCATCTACAATTACATTTGATACTTACCCGATTTGCTTAACACTTCCTTTTTTTCTTCCCTATTTTTTGAAGAGATTAAAACTTCACAAACTTAGTCTAATTTGTGTTTACTTCTATTTCTGCAATTGTTCTATTAAGCGTTTTTATGCAAATCCTTATAAATATTAAAAGGCGACTGTTTTGTATGTTTATGTGAATAAGGTGTTATTTAAGTTTAATAAAAATATGTTGTGGGTCACATTCTTTTGAAACTCTGTATTTGAACACTTGACGTAAAAATGAGACGTCGAAGGTAAGAACCGCCATTCATTATCTCGCATTACTCAGAGTTTTGTTATCTGCATATTCACTTGAAATTCTTCCAGTTTAATAAGTACCAAGGCATACTATTCGTAGGTTTTTGCAAATTTATTTAAAAAAATACGATAATACGATTAAAAATTAAAATGAAATCTGCTGCGCGATTTTCACTTGGTAATTCGACTGTTCACTTAAAAGATGGCAACATCAGTATTGCCAACGTCGTGAAAGACAATTATGGCGTAGTGGGAAAAGTGGTCTAACCGTGAGTGACGGATCCGCACACACATACATACGCACACTCGGAGTTATTCAAATACTGAATAGGAATTATTTTGAAAATATAAATATTGAAGTTTGATGCAGAAAGAAAACAGAATTCAGCAACGATGGACAACATTATTTCTGCTTTGCGAGATACCACACGGGGCAATAGACTCCTCCCTCGTTTGTGACCCTTTTCAAAGACCTTGACAACGACACGACTCATTCAGAGGTTCTGTGAACGCTGGCTTGTCGACAATGGGATTTTCTGTAGTTCTACACCATTAAGGAATTCGTTATAAAGAGATTGGTAGATAGAGAGCTTATTCTAGAACTGGGCTGATGATGCCTGGTGGAAAAACACAAAAACATGAAACTATATACAATTACGATCAAAAAGCAACGATAAAAAGCAAGAAATTAACATTTGTCCCCTACCTTGCACCTGCAGAAGGTACTGACATATGTGTGTGTATATACATACATACTCACGTGTACTTACTCATGTAGTAGCAACAACTAATAATATTGAAATAATAATTAATAATTAAATTATGCTAACTTATTAATAAATATCAACGTATATTAAATAGCCTAGCATAAAAGGTATGTAAGAATAGTAAATAACAATGAGGGAGAGAAAAGCAAAGAGGAAAATCAATTCCTCTTCACTTCACTGCATCGCTCACCACTGAAACTACATTGTAAGTGGTTGATAATTTTATCTGACACACTAAATTTATAGCATATTTCACTTAAATTTTGCTACATGTTTTCACCTGTTGATTAATTTTCTATAATTTTCCTGTCCATGTGACAAAATGAAACCTGACGACTAACGAGCAAGCAAGATATTTTCCTCAATTACATAGAGTTTCTTTATCACCTATACGTGTAACATTTTATTTTATTTGATTCCATTAGTTTTGATAAAAAAATTAAGGAGAAAACGATATGTCTTACTTTACGGTAATGACGCCAATAGTAGCAATTGCGACAGTAGTGGTTTAAGGCTAAGAATCGGAGGTTTCCCCAAATTGCTTAAACTTTCAGAACCTGGTAAGCACCAGGACACCATCCCTTCCAGTGTTGAGGATTAGAATAATTTTTTCTTCTTTTCCTTATTTTATATTTAAAGAATAAGATGAATGCATTTTACTAATATCAGCATTGCAATGACGTAACATGGATTGGTACTTTTGATCTCTAACACGACCGGGGGATAGTGTGGTGATTGCCCATTACTGACTCAGTACGTAGCCAAGGGATCTCTTCGCCGAGACGTAAGCTAATTTCTCATCGAATTACACATTATACACTTAGTCCTGTAATTCAAAAATTGTCATCAAAACTACGAAAATATCTAGAATTCTAAGAAACTACAAAATGGCTTTTACTATACAAATATTGCAGGGACTTTAAAGCTTAGTGACAGTCACCCAATCATGATTATTCTTGGGGGACTTTATATGTGAAATGTAGTGTCCCGCTGACTTGATGTTTTGTTATATTTTTTTAAAAATTTATGGTGAATGAAAATGTATTTTTTTCAGTGTATTTATTGTTGTGACGGATTTAATCAAGTGTGTGAATTCATTTTCGTTATCACAAAGAAACAAAATAAATATTAAAAAAACTATTTTCGATCGTTTTCTGGAGGTAGGGCCCCCACGCCTCATCAGATATCCTTTACTGGGCACGGCACAATTGCTAAGGACATTCTTTCTAAGCAATAGTTACATGCGACACGTATCACCGACCGGAAGTGAGTAGTTAAAAATTACTATCCGTCAGTTCTGTATCACTTGTAATAAAAACAGCATTTTACCAAACTGAGCAGGCAAGTTATTAAAAAATATAGGTTCGTATCAAAATTAATCAGTTCCACTTTTAGGAATTACTTATTAATAATTAATGAACATTGTTAAATATTGTTGCTCGCATTTTGGGCAATTGATTGAATATGTGCTCTGCAAATAGTATTTGCAACGATTCCTAGATAGTTCACTTGGACACTGTTTTATTACCAGGCACAGTTGGTATTGACGTACAGTTTCATATCTTGATGGTGTGTCTTCCTGGTTGAAGTAATCAATCGACGCACTCCCCACCGCACTTAAGATTCGGGGCTCGGAGCATACGTTGGTCCGTCACCGGCGCGAGCAGAACGAGGCCACCTACTGAACGATAATTCTCTTCGCCGCGACGGCCACTCGCCGGCATTGCTTTGGCTTCCCGGTTTCTCTACGGCAACGCTGAAGCAGCCCCATTAAGGTAGAACGATGGACTTGCCACGGTGTACCACTTAGACTCCCGGGCCATTTACCCTAATATAATAGTGATAGTGTACATCATTTTGTCGATCTCATTGATAGCATGCAGCTCTCAACAATGGAATGACATCATATCAAGACGCACACGTAAGCTTCCGCGGCTCCATTTCATAAATTCTTGGCTACCCGGGAGACGCCGCGTCGTTGGCTGAGAGGCGTTGGTCTCTCAGCCAACAACACGGCGTCTCTCGGATAGCCAAGAATTTGTCATATCAAGACAACCAACTTCTTATTAATAACACTGTTCTGTTCCGAGAGTCCAGAAACATAATTTTACCACTTGGTTTGCTTGTATCTGTGTTGCCGGAGGATACAAAGTAATGGAATGTCTATTCGTGTGAATCAAAAACATACACATGAGTGGGATTAAAATTGACGTGTATATCGCTAAGGATACACACAGTAGTCTAAGAAGTGTTAAAGAACTTCCTGTAATACTGAGTCTGAAATCTAGAGAAAGAAAATTAGAAGGAAAAAAGATCGATTGCTTACTGCTGTTCGATAGACGGTTAAAAACTGCAGAGGTACTGTTCCGTTATTTTTGTTCGTGTCAAATGAAATGGTAGTGTTTTACTAAATGGTTTATGTGTGCACTGCAAGGTGTTGCGTAACGTGTAGGAGATGATCATATAACTTCCTCTCCTTAAACATTTATGTTCTTAGTGCTGTCAAGTGCATGGACATGTTACAGAAAGCTGGTGTACTAGGTAGTGCAGTGTAGTACGTTGTTAGATTTTTAGTTGGAGAAAACTAGTTTGTCTCCCTTCTGGGAAATACCGTTGCAAGAATCAGTACCTTTAATTGAACATCCACGAAAGCAGCAAACATAATACACATAATAACAAAAGTGCGTCTAAATATTATGCAGGTCACACATCTGAGTGAGTATTATTGTTATGTATTTATTATGTTTGTTGTTGTTATTATCATTATTATTATTATTATTATTATTATTATTATTATTATCATCATCATTACTACTACTACTACTACTACTACTACTATTTTGTGATTGGTATGAGGTGTACGGGTTATTCCGTTAGAAATCATTAGCATAATTTCAAATAATATACATTCATCTGGTTTCATTCCACGTGAAATGCTTTCTCCAGGCTGCGACAGAGGCACTCTGCGCATGCGCGAGTTCGCGAAAATTTACATTTTAAGATTACTTGAGGTTTCCTTAAATTTTGTATATTTATTATGATAACTGTCCAGTACTCTCAGTCGATCTCTCATTGCTCTTAGAGCATAGAGCATCGTAGAAATGTTTGATAACTCTCCCTTTCTTCTCAGAACATCTCTGTTATTGATCTCAGGTGTAATAGATTCATTATCTTATGAACGCTTACGTCACTTAACAGACACCCAAAACCCATATTTCGGTGTCCTAAATGTGACAAACTATTTACGGTGCTAATAGTTATTGAAGAACATTATGCTGCAATAATGTGGTAAGGATGATTCGCTTATCAAAAATTGGCATAGAATATGACAAACTTTTATGATTCCGAACACAATTGGCTGTCACAACCCAAACGTTCTCAGTATGCCATTCCCTTATTGACTTTTTATCGAAAATGCCGAACGAAAGGGCCTAGAGGCTTGGAGTCCCAGAGTTCGAACCTTCAGATGCGCAAATACGTGCAACCGGTGAAATAACAGAAGCTAGCACATTCCGCCGATGAAAAAAAACACATCCCAAAATTGTCATTTGTGATTTAGAGAATAAGAAATACATTCGGATAATTGTGTATTTTTACTTGTAAATATTTCATAAAGATAGTCGAGACAACAGCCGAGATTTAGAGTAAAACAGTTTGTTATTGTCAAGTAAACACATCTATTCACTCTACTGCACAATTATTTTTTATAGGTGTATCTTTTGTGGAGTTGTGACGATACAAGAAACGACAGCGTCCTCCCTCGCTCTCGGAACCTATTGTGAATCATTAGAGAAGGCTTGGGCGTTGAACCCAAAGCCGCAGGGGCGTCGGTGGTGGTGGTGGAGGTGGTATGGCGGTAGCTACGTTCGTTGCTAGGTGGCCGTGGCGTTGGCAGAGGCGGAGAAGGTGGGGATGAGGTTCGCAGTGGTGAGGGGAGGGGGAGGGGGAAGGAGAGAGGAGTCTCGTCTCTCGCGCCAATGATCACACGTGCGCCGGGACTGACCTTCTGCCAGCGCCCCCGGGCTGGAAATATCCTGCCCAGCCCTCGCACCCCTGACGAGGCGCTGTTTCAAACAGAGGGGAGAATAGACACAATGAAAGCATGGACATAGTGGACTTTAACATTGCACGTTTTATCGTTATATTTACACATAAAAGTCCTTCAATTGGCTAACGTTATTGTTAAATAAACTGATTAACTCAGCTGTGGTCATTACCCCAAGTACCCCACAATGAATTTGAAGTGATGTTTTGTATGTAGAATATCCCACATAGGATCAATCTCACAACTCCTCATCCATGAAAACATGTCATATTTATGAGACTGTAGAGCGAAATAAATTATCTGTTAATTTGGGTGGGAGTAGATTTTGTTTGTACATCAATCAGAAAGAAACAAAAAAATACTTTTGCTGTTATTTCATATTTTATCCTTGATCATTTTACTTTCTTAATTCAACTCATTAGGTAACTATGTGTACCATATATCTCTTCCAAGATAAAAATAAATCGATGATCATGATGTATTCCAGCCCTCATTCCGTGCGGATTGGCTATACTAGACCTAAATTCAGTGGTTTAATTTGCGGGTATGTCACTGGGTTGTGATTATTACTGAAGAATAATTTCTCAATGTTCTGGAAAAAGAGACACAGCAACTCAGAATCTGAAGACATGTTGATTTTGTTTAGTTCATGATTAGTAACTGAAATGATGCGTCGCTTAGATTCCAGCATTCGGCCTTAGCGACTGATAGAAAGCAACCTTGGGTCTGTACAGACTCATTATTTCCAAAAAGCTTTTTATACCGAAACATTTTTTGCGAACAGACAAGATGCTTCACACCCAATCACTTCTCACCAGCGTCTTGTTGGTGATAAAAAACCGGATGAAGTCTGAAGCGATTGGTCCTTCGTGCAACTTAATCCAAACGGAGTGGTTAATAAACGATTAACCAGACACAGCTAACATCAGCTGTGTTTCGATCTTTACTCCTGGCGTAAGTAAAAATACGTGCTCTTCATTTGGGAAAAGTTCATCGTGGATATTCTATTAATATTTAGTCGTGGATGAAGGATAGAATCTTCAAAATCGTCTTAGACATACATTTGCTTTGCTTGCGGGGTGTGTGTGGGGACTCGCGATATAGTGGTAAGACCGCTTCCCTTACATATGTGGCTACGGAGGCTCATATTCCGGGCGATTCTAATAGAAATTGTGGTGTGCCAGGCGGGATTGCGACAGGTCCTTCTCAAAGCTGAGTAGTTTTGTCTGCTTCTCATTTGACAATTTATCCATAATTAATACTACATGATCATAAGCATCAGAGGTGTTTAATTTTTAAACATTCATTGCTTTTAGTATAGTGGAAAATAATGCGAGAATTCACGATAATTTTATTTTAATTTCTATTAAAAAATTAGTGATACGAAACATTGCTTATAAATTTTAATTATATTTTTTATTTTAATTGTAAGAGGGTACATGTAAATCATGTATAAAAGATAATAGGAGTTTATGACGGAGTTATGTTCGGCAGAATTATTCTTATAAATTCGCTCTGCGAGAAGAGAACTGCCGTTTATTAAAGTACTGCCGTTGCAATATTTGAACAACTAGGTAAACAAATTATTAGATTCTCCCACATTTCTGAAATGCTTAAAGATATCAAGATACACATTGTTTAACATTTCTAATGAATTTCGCGAGAATACCGCTGTGATCTCCAGAACTTGCTTTATGAGTTTGTCATGAAAATTTCCACAAAACCTTCTTTCATTGTGATCGCCAAAGACAATTCAATTCGCCAAGTCAACAAATAATCTTTTTAATTGAGTGCTTATTGCTTTGTTCGTAATCTCGAACAACATGCCTCTGATGATCAGCGATCCCCGACATGATTCGCTCATCCCGTGCAAGTGCTCCGGGCCGAAGAACAGCAGCTCGTGTGGCGCGGAGTGGGCGCAATGAGGCCTTGTCCGGGGCCCCCACGCCCTGCCCCCCCCCTCATCGCCCACGCGCCGCAGCTTTGAAGTCGCCCTCTGCGGCGCTTCACGCCTCCGCTCACCGCCCCCCCCCCGCCATCGCCTCTTCGTGCATCGCCGCCCCGCGACACGACACGCCTCGCCCACCTACTTCCACGCCTGTGAGCCTACGCGCTGCCTCACCTCTCGTCCGTCCGTGCCCTCCCACCCTCCTCCCTCGGCGGACTCGTCCATTCGCCCTCCCACCTCCGCACCCTCCTCGCTCCTGCCCGTCCTCACGTGAGCCCCGTCCCGTCGCTACCTCGCGCCCAGCTCTCCTCGTTCTGACTCAGCCCCACAATCTCTACCCTGTTGCTTCGGCCGTTTGTCCTCGCCCACTACTTGACTCACGTATCTCTCTCGTCTCGAATACTCGTTCCGTCTAAGCCTCTGGAGTGACTGCAAGTTCCTAGGTTTTGAGACCAGTAGTCGCTGATTTTTCACATTAGGTAGATCGGTCGATTTCTGCGCGATGTTTGTAGAAGAATTCTGGAGACCGTGTGCTCTGATGAGTAGCTTCCCGTGGTTTCTTCATTCAATTTCAGAAGAAATGCCTATCATAATAAAAGGGCCGCGAACCCCGCACGACATTTTTCTTCATCCGTATCATCTCCTTCCCCCTTTCACTCAAGCAAAAACACTTCCTGCATTCCGTACCTGACATATCCGGAGACCAGCTGGGAACTTAGCGCTTACCCGGATGGGGCAGTAGCCCGCTGATGAGGTCGACGCCGGATTTCACATTCTAGTCAGGGAGGTATAACGTATCCTACAAGATAACATTAACAACACTTACGGGATCAATAACTATACCCGGTGACATGCCCAGAAAGACGATTCCTTCAATAAATCAGGCCCCCAATTTCGAATATTCGCATCTTCACACATGTGCCTTGCTTCCTTCCTTCACGTCACGTGCTACCCTCGCTCCTCTCGTGCTACCCCCACTCGCTCCTTGTGCTTGCTTTTTCCCCCTCTTCCGCCCCGCTCCCCGCCTTTCCGACTCCCCGCTCCACCACTTCCCTTTCACCCTTCCCCGTCCCGCCCGTCACACCCGCGCCGCCTTTATTTAGATATTGTTATTTCCGCGGCCGCTCGCTCGCCCGCTTGGGTTGTCCGCGCGGGAGAGGGGAGGGCCAGCCTTGTCCACGCGACGCCGCGCGCGCAGCCTGGCTTTGTTCGCGCCGGTGGCTAGGATGCGAAAGTGCGGATTTATCCCCCTGCCACACACGCTCGAAATATCTTGTTTAAATGCGTTCAGCTGGAGATGTTATGCAACATGTCAGGCGAGACACTATCTTTGAATAGTATCAAAGATAGTAATTCGTGTTTACAAAGACACTTGAAAGTATACAAAAATACTAAATTTAAATGAGTATATTTATTATATATTTAATGAAAAAATATACGAAGTGTAATTTTTATCAAAAGGAAATATTTTAAAACGGTAATGAAATAAAACCTTCTTGTGAAAGCGTTTTAGTTTTTTGTTGGTTTGGCAACGATATATTAACTAACATTGGTCAAGGAAATCCAACATTTAAAAAAATTGATATACCTTCTGGAAAAAAGTGTAATGAAATGATGTTAATGATAGTTAAAGAAAAGTTGTAATGTAATAAAGAAATTCAGCACACAAGAGCACATCCACATTAATACTTTACCCATTAACATAAAAATATTCCTGAAAGGAAACTCACCTTGCTCGTAACAGAAACAGTTTGAATTTTTAACGAGCTATTGCGGAAATGCAGAGGAAATATTTCTTCCATGGTCCATCCATCGCTTCGATGTTCCTTTTCTCTCTTGGGTTATATTTTAGAATCTGTTTCGATATTTGTGTGTCTCTCCATGCTTTCCTGTCAATTTTTCCATTTAGATTATAAATTCCTTTGGTAGTTACACATCTCTTCATTATAATTCCTGTCTTCCTTGTGACACCAATACAAGCCCTTGAAACCTTCACTTCAGCAGTCTGAATCATCCTAATATTTGTAACCATGGTCCGGAGTTCACATTCGCGTAGACCACAAGAAACTGCTATTTTTTTGAAAAAAATTCATGATTGTATCTTTCCTGACTTTACCTTTCAGTTTCCCATAATATTTTCACACATTATGGTAATATTTCAGTCATAGAAATGTAAAAGTAGTATCTTCTAGATGTATTTTTCTAACATTAACAAGTTGTAATAGCGCATTCCTGAAAGAATAGAAGCTTCAGTACAGATTTTCCACCCCATTTCAGAACTGAATAAAGAGAAATATTATTCGGAAATAGTGAATGTGATATCTAAAATAGTGTGAAATTAAATAACACACACATACACACAAAATTGTGTTCGTGTCTGGGGATCAAACCATGTTTTGGCGGTTAATAAATCCAAATCCGGTATTCCATCATATTAGGTTTTCGACATAACCTCAAAAAAATGGAGGAAATATCTAACCGTCAGATCAGACCATGTTACCTATATGTATTTGGGGTCATGAAACTGAATCTGAAGTCAAAAAGGGGGACATGACTCCTGCGCACAAGGACATTTGAAAAAGAGGTGTTCAGACGCCCCAAAAGAAAAATGTTAATATATTTGGAAAGAGAAAGGTTTGAAATATTTAGCCAAAAACAAACAAAAATCGGTTTGACCAATTTCATGGTACTATCTGACCTTAAAACTTTGAGTCCGCAAAATAGTGAAAACTCTTTGCTTACACTGGTAATCCTACGCTGCAATATCAGGCGGGAGCCGAAACTATGTGATCAGCTGATTTTATCTCCTCGCGGAAATAGCAAAAATGTGCAGAAATTAGTACTAAAAAGGGAGCCGATTCGTTTATCGCTGCAGAGGTTACCAGTGGATAAACACGCAGCTGCTCGAGAATCATCATCATCTCCCACAATCTTTACAAAAAAGTTGTTTTGAACACGCAGTACCTTCAGAATACGAAAACAGATTTTTTACTAAATGTGCCACTTACGTGAAAACAAATTAAACGTGAAGACAACGCTGTTTCAATCACTGAACTGCACTGCACTTGGTCACAGAGTATTTAGGAAACTGAATAAATAACAAAACGATTCTCCGGATTTATCGAGTGAAGTGAACCTCACATTGAAGTGTCTTAATGACTACATGTCTGTATTCATATTTTCTGTCACAAATAAAAACCATAAAATTTATTATTTTACTCGAGATTATATGTTATAAAATAATGAAATGAAGCGTTTCGCAGCGTTTTGATGAAGTGATTATCTTTCAAATTTACTGCATTACCGCAATTGTATATATGAGAGGGGAATCTCTGAATTAATGTTACAGACTTCTATGGTCCGCAGGAGGAGCGAAGATTATAAGGTTTTGCTAATGTGTTGGTAAATCTCATATAATGAAGGTGAGACTGTAGTCTCTGTTTGGCAGGCAACACTTCTTACAGTGCTGATCGCCAGCTGGCGTTCTGGCGCAAAGATATGCATTCCTGGCTCCGCCAAACACCAGTGTAGGTCAAGTTGCCTATCTATAATACCCACTCCCCAAAGTGTTTATTTTTGACTGCTCTTGCGCCCTAGGATTTTGTAAGTTAGAGGGACACGCATTGGCGTCAGTAAAAAGAGTCAAGAGTCCAGGGTGTTTGCTAAACAATGAAAATATCCTGATCAGATTCTGGGACGACCAGAAAATCTCCACGCGAATTCGATCCGTCCGCGCGTGCGTGCTGGCCACTCCGCTCTGCCGATCGATGTCCCTTTCACTCGCACTCTCCACACATTACGCTCGCCCCTGCGGCAGGCGCCACGGAGGAGAGCAGGCGAGGGAAACATACGCACGTGGCAACAAAGCCGGCTGCCAATGCAGTCGCACGCTATAACCGCTAGACTCAAGGGCCGCTGGAATCTCATGATTTTAAAATTGATGCTTCACAAAAGTAAGTGGGGTAAATGCTATAAAAATTGTTGGAATAACTACGCTGTATCCGCCAAAACAAACAAGATTTTCCCCTGGGTTTAACGGGGTAGGTTTAACTCTTTTCGTCACGCTGGGCATAATGAGTTGGTTTGTGTTCTATTTATTAAAGATGAAAAATGATTAAGCACTGAAATGTTTAGTTAAATCGAAAATTAACACTTTGAGGTTCATGAAATACCCAGGAATGAATGCGCCCAATTCGCTGTTTTCACACGACGTTTGCTCAACGACGTCTTCTCCCTGGGCCCTTGTCATCGGCCTCCGAGAACAGTGTGCGAGCTCTTTAGTCTGATGGCCCTAATCCTCCCACCCCGAGCTTTTGAGATGTTGAATGACATCATGGAGCTGTAAGTCACTCAACGCCCTGCTGTCCTCCACTAGCAGCTAGCGGTTTGTATGGCGTATGCGTTAGTGTTAGTGTTATAGCTCCCAGGAAACAACACCGATTTAACCTTCAGGCCAGCAGAACGCGCGCGGCCATTCTATTGTACTATCTGATTTGGTGTTAATGGAAGGAAGTTGTTATGCAATTAGGATCCAGAGTAAATATACATACGAAAAAAAATAAGAATATTCTATTTACTTAAATTGCATAGCCAAAGTTCTACAGCTCGCTCTGGGAAATGTACAGTGTAGCGCTTTCCCAAAGTGTGAAGTCTGAAGCGCTTAAGGTACACAAGACGCATCTAAGCTTCGGTCGAGATAGCATTGCGAGAGCGAGGGTGCCACAAGAGCAGTCCATGTCTTAACCACGTTTAGCGCCAGCATTTTTTGAATCCTGGAGTGTCTACGCTAATCGTGACCGCGAGCGCCACTTCGAACACTGATCTTACATAACGAGAGAATACCTCAAGAGAACGATATGAACACTACAATCAACCGAAACGAACTTCTCGTGTGAAGTATCTACAATGTGCGCGCCATAGAACAGTTTTCTCACCAAATCCAAAGTTCGCAAAGTTCTCAGCTTGTGTGCCTCGAGATCATCGTATTGATACCGTAACCATTTTGAGCGTCAAGATCTTGAGATACTAAGAATGTCTAAAGGTGACTGAATAAATATTAATACCTTCTAGAGCATCGAGGGAAAATTAGCAATTTTGTCTAACAAATATGTGATGGAAATTTCATGGGACAAAGTTACAACAGATATATTTGCTCCTGATTAGTAGGATCTCATCATGGCTTTTAGTGAGCTCAAGAAATAGCTTCAACTCCGTCTCGTGACCTGCTAATCATTAGTGCATATGAATTTGCTTACCAATCAGAAACCAATGTCACATGTGTAACTTCGTTACAAGAAACTTCTCACCACATGTTCATTGGCATAAAGTGATAATCCACCTGCGTGCCCTAGAAGTTTGTAACATTTATTGGGAGACGCCTGCTCATCAGGATTACCAAGAACGTGAGGATTCTGTACCTTTGCTTTTAGACATGGGGAGTATGCGTGCCGCGCTAGCGAACCCGTCTCCTCTCAGCGCGAGGATTCGGCAGCTTGCGTGGGTGGGAGGCGGGGCGGCGAGGTAGGAGCCGGGCGCGCCGGGGTTCTCGCTGCGGGGACAGCGCCGCCGGCAGCGGCGGCGGTGGGGGCGGAGAGCGTCGGGGATCGATCCGTGGGTCTGCGAGCGGGGGCGGTCACTGCAACGGCGGCGGCGGCGGCGGCGCGTGAGCGTGAGCGTGAGCGGGTGGGCGGCCTCCGCTGGCGCGTGACACACGCGCGCGCGGAGCCTTCAGGTACGCGCACCCGCCCGCCAATCGATACGCCCGCCACCCCCGGCCCGGCCCGCCTAGCCCCCGCCCCGCCCCCGCCCCGCCTGCGCGCCACCGAGTGGGTCGGGCGACGGCGCTGCCGCTCCGGGTCAGGGGCTCTCGCCGCCTCCGCATCCCTCCCCTCCCCTCCCCTCCCCTCGCCCCTTCCCGCCTCTCGCACGGAGCTGCTCTCTCGTGGCACTAGGGAAATGCTGATGTGAGAATGCTGTTATGGGCCGTCTGTACGCTGCAACCAAGTACACGTTCCATGTTTTATTGTCACGCAAATCTATGTGTATATTTTATACATGTGTCTCGGAATACAGCGGAGGGCATGTAGGCGGTCGAAGTTGATAATATTTAACCGTGACAATATAGTGCAAAATTTCATATTACGAAACGAGACACATATGACATTTGCCCCTGAGTGGGAGGCAATGGACCGCTGCTTTCAGCGATGATCTTCTTCAACCCTCCCAAATGCCCTAGACGTTTGTAACATTTATTCTGAGCCATCCACTCGACAAATTTTGAAGCAGGAATACTGCCGCAAAAAATAGAGAAACCGGAAATGACAGCCAAACATTTTCTAAGTCAACTAATTCAATAACTCAATTTAACGATTGTATTTTACAATTAAACCACAATTTACTATCTCTTTCACTCAACTTATAGCTACCACCTCGCACTAAATGTTTTACTATGTAGTGGTCAATGATTTCAGCGGTTTATATCTTGTGAGATAATTGCGAATTCTGGTGTCAAGAAATCACTCTAAGGAGCACACGTATTTTAAAAACGCTGAAAAATTTCTTCCATGAGTTGTTTTTAATTTAGTTTTAGTTGAACAAATATTCCTATCGAATATAAATAAATTAAATATGGAAAGTATAGAAAATCACAATTAATACCCATAATCAAGTTCATGATTCGTTAATTTTTCTAATTATTTTTGTCGATGGAAATAATACTATGAATGAACCATGCATTATAAATTGGCTTTCCTATACCTCGAATGTTTTCGGATGCACCAACTAATATGGTCATTAGTCCCGTTAGTTTTTTCCAGAAAGTGCCGATGTTTCTCTCGCGCTGAAAGCGAAATGCAATACCGACCTACACATCGTCTTCCGGGATTTTTCCACCATCAGGGACAATTTATAATAGCCCAAATTGTTTCCTGACATGTGAGGTGGTGTAGTGCATGTAAATGTAGGTGTGTATAATGGGAGAGGATAGGACAAGGAATAATAAGGAGAGATCACTTGCAGTCCATGATCCATTTATTAGGATCATGATCATGCACTCGCCAAGAATTGTATTAGGGGGAGAAACAAAGTCGATTAGGTGGCAGCGGTGTTTCTTCCCCGTTGGTTCTGAGATATTGCGCCAATCTACTCATCGACACGTCCCCTCCATACATCTCCCCCTGAGATCCAGCCGTAATGAGGCTTTCATCTGATGTCCCTACATGGGTAGTAGTGTAGAGCATGTAAGTGTATGAGGATATAACAAGAAAGAGCAAGGAAAGATGGCGAGTGGTTTGTGGCCCATTTTTTAGGGTTCTGCTCAGGAATTCATCTGGTACCGAACGGAGAAACTACCGATGAAAAATACCGCTCAGAGCAGCTGACCACTAGAAAACTGAAGACTACAGCTGAACAGAGTCAAACATCCTCCGTCATGGGGAATCGACCCCTGAGCATTCCCTGTCAGTGACTGATGATTTCGGGCGCGTCAGCTACCAAAGTAATTATTTCCGTAAGGGTAATACATGCTTTATCTCGTAAGGTGGTAATGATATTCCCCACCAGATGGCGAGAATGTCGTTTGCGGGTGTTTCCCCAACCAGGTATCTCCCACCAGCGGAGCACCGCCCCAACCGGGACAAGCTCTACGCTCTTGACCGTTTTTTAGTATATGTGATAGTGTATTGCAAGTGAGGGTAAGGGTGTGTAAGTGAGGGGGAGAGGATAGGAAAAGGAAAAAGAAGAAAGTATCACACAGTACGTGACCCGCTTGTTAGTTCCGACATTCGCCTAGTATTGAGCGGAGAAACTGCGGAAAAATTCTAATCTGAACAGTCGACCGCTAGAATTCTCCTCCCAGCTGAACTCGACCTAGCGTACTCTAGTTGGTGTGAAAACCCTGCAACCGTCTGGAACCTAGGACCTTCCGGTCAGAAGCGCTGCAGTGACGTCATGTGATGCCCTAATCCACCAGTGTTGGACCTCCCTGTCACAGAAGCTGCAGCGACAACGGGTGTTGGCTCTAAACCATCGCAGCTGGTCGTTTATGAGGAAGAGAACGTCGGTGGATCGAAAGCGCTTCAGGCGCGCCGCCGTGCAAACGCGCAATTTTCTCGCGAGCGCTCTGTTGCCGCGGCTGGCGTCTCTTCGCTCGCCCCTCGCCGTCACAGCCGCGGCGCCACCTGTGCACACAGCACAGCGCCGCTCTGCCACGCCGCCACGCCAGCCCTGCCTCTCGAACGCAGCCTGCGGCGCACCGCACACCCACGGCGAGCTGGGGGGGGGGGTCGTGGCTGCGTAAGTGATCACGGTCTCTGGTGGAGAGTTGTAGACGACCACCCGGGCTCTGAGTTACACGGCGAAACTCACGTCGTTAGCTTCAAGATCGAGGCAGTGAGTAGGCGATGCTAAGCTCCTGGTTACTGGGCTTGCCCGGTAACCCACCAGTCAGACCTATGGCGCGCCGACCATTAGGCGGGTTTGGGAGAAAGAGATTCTTTGGAATGTTCTCGAATCAACAGATAGAAGTTCTATGGGAAAGCAAAATACGTCATGTTGCCTAGGTTCATGGCAATCAATACTCACGTCGTTAGCCTAAACCAGTGAGAAAACGGGAATGGGGCCCTAAGCCGCCCGAACCTTAGTCCGGGTGGTCCCCTGTTAGGCTCCTGGATTCGTCTTGGCAATGGCTTGATATCGAGGAGGGACTTGTCCCAGCGCATGTGAGTGGCGCATTGATTCGACTCCGGCACTAGCCCGGATAGCTAGTAGCTCTGAGCTGGCAGGACGGCCCCAACGCAGTCATTGAATGGGAAGGTTGCCGTGAGGGCATATTGCGTTCCGGAAGGATCCGGATACCAGCATGGCGGAGTACTTGTGCGCCGGCGGGGGGTGGGGGGGGGCGGATTAGAGCGAATAGCTAGGTGCCCACTCCAGGGACTACTGTCTCCTGGTAGAACAAGTATTTGTGTGGGGTTGAAGCCCATGCATGGTATCTACTACTACCCACGGCATGCCGGCACTCAGAGAACGCCAATGGGGAGGACTCCAACGGAAGTGCCCACAATCTCGATATAATGGAAGGATTTCTTTATATTTAAGCACTAATAATACGGGTATTCAGCGACATATTATTTTAAACAACTTATTAACACAACTACAATACATGTAACAAGTGTTATATCCAACAATATAAATACTAACGTTTTCGTGATATACATGGATATCATTACAGATCAATGAAGTTCATTTCAAGAAATAAATCTCACAACATAAGGTCAGTAGTTTCTTTCTTTTTTATCTTCTTATTTTTGCAGTAGCATTTTTGCAGTTTCTCACCCAATTACCGCTTCAATAATCAATAATCCGCTTTGCCCCGGAATTAGCACTCAAATATGTCTATATAATAAAATGAAACAACTTCACACATTTGTTAGATTATAAATATTTTTTGTTTCCTGACATGAAAAATTAAATTGGCGCATTTCTATTTTACTGAAAATGTATGATTTTCTAAATTCAGAAACTAGCTGAAGCAAATGACAGTAACAGCTACGCGTTACAATGTTTCGAATCATCACCATCCGAAGTCCAATGCTCATAGTACTAAGGTTATTAGTTTTTGTAGTGAAGTGATTTTTTTATGTCGAAAAGTCCCCCTTGCTAAATGCAGAAATCAGGCGGTGTCTTATACGTTGGATTGCGGAGCATTTCCCCCTTCAGGTATCGTCCCCACTGGGCCACCAACCCAGTCGGAGCAAGCTCTAAGCTCCTGAAAGGTCTCCTGAAATGTGTGACACTGTAGGGTCCGTAAGTGTAAGTGTGTGTGATGGGTGAGAATAGGCCAAGAAAGAGGAAGGAAATATCGCGCAAGGACCGTGGTCCGTTTCTTAAGGTCCTGCCCGGCATTCGTCTGGAATCAGAGAAACAATTAAACTGATGATTACGACCGACCGCTATAATTATCGTCCAGACTTAGGCTGAATTCGACCTAGCTATTATCTGGATAGTGTCGAAAAACTACCAGTGCCAGAACTCAAAACCTGGAACCTCTCCATCAGAGTCGCAGTAGAGACAAGGTGCTGGCTATGAGCTAACACAGTCCTTAGGACTTGCGAGTTTTTGGATATTACGCAATTTGATGGTTTTTATTTCGTACGCCAATAGAAGCAACTTACTCGTATTCTGAAAATATAATAAATTACAATAATATCATCCTACGTATATCTATGCAGGATGTTTCAGGGAAAGTTCTCATATGCAAAGATCAGGTAGAGGTTATAAGCAGTTGCGTTAGAGGAGTCTGAATCTAAGAGGCCCGGGCTTGACGGTAGAATGCAAAACTCGAGACTCTCCGTGCCCAAGCGAGGTAGTCAAGCCAACTGTTATGTCTCATCCACAGACCCTATTTCAGACGAGAGCAGTATGTTACGTAATAAGTGACTGAATCACTTTGCATACATTTTGCATATACCGCCGTAATGGTGAGGGGCGCATGCACTTATAATTGAGGGTCAAATTCACACATAAAGTGTTACTGACGAGAAATATGCATCACGTTCACAAGGTGATTTGTGCTCTTGTTTTGTTACTAAATATTTTAACACGCCGTGGGCAAACGTCCTATCCTTACCACTTACATACTACACTGACTCCGCTGCATGCACTCCACTGTCATAAAGATCGGTGAAACAGTCGGGGTCTTAAAGAGCTTGTCGGGTTGGAGAGAAGCATATCTGATGGGTTATTTGATTATGGAGTTATTTGATAGCAAGCCAACGTGTAGGTCTTTGCCTGATCTCACCATTTATCGGAGGTGACGGGAGAGAAACACCGCCACCTTCCAGGATATAACATTCACTACCCTAATGACCATAGTTGTTGGCGTGCCCGGACCCATCGATCCTTGTCCCGTGGCCCTTTGTTCTTCTGCTCTTGGCTGGGCCGCTGGTCGCCCGGCTGACCGAGACGCGACGGCCCTCGCCGCGAGGCGCATGCATTCCCTATTCCCGTCCTCTAGGCCGGGCCGCTGACCCGCGCGGCGGGGAAGGCGCGGCGTGGTGGTGGGGGCAGAGGGGGGTGCTCAGCTGTCGCAGGGCGCCGCGCCCCGTTCCTTCTCCCTCCCACCCCCTCTTCCCCCTCGCCGCTCCCCTCCCCGCGCGCCGCGACCTCGCGACCTTGGGGCGGTAACTCGGCGTTTACGCCGTATGACGAGCTTTCTATAAAACGGCTTTAACGATGGGCGGCGGCGACGGCCGAGAGAAGCGATGGACGGAGCGTGGAGGGGAGCTCGCGCAGAGAGGGACGTGTGCAGATGGGCGCAGGGTTTGAGGGGAGGGGAGGAGAGGAGGAAGGTATGTTGTCACGGGGCTCGAACAGGACACGTGGCTACCGGAAAATGCGATAGTGAGGGGGGGGGGAGAGGGAGATTTTAGTTCCCGCAGGGATAGAAGTTGAAAAAAGGATCCACGAAATGTCGTTGTGTTGTGTCACTCATGTGAGCTATTATTTTGACCCTCATTCATTCCGAACTGAACTGGGCGGCGTGAACAGTTGGTATTCAGTCAATGGTCGTGGTCAACGAGGAGTTGCTTTCATGATTTGTATCAATTCCTATAATATTATTTTTAATGGCGAAATCGGAAAGAACACATTCACGCGCGAGAACAATTCTAAATATCGAACTGCACTCTCTGGACTGACACCTGAGGAGCATTATGGTTCGTAGAGAAGGGTAAACATATTTATTTTTTACTGATGCGTTTTTGATTGTTATTATAAGAGTTCGACATACTACGCGTAACTTACCTGATCGGAGAACGTGAACATGAAAACAATGAATTAACCATTACGGAGGGAATTATGAGAGCGAACTATGTGAGGTAAATATGAAAAGACAAACCGAGTCAAGTTAACTTCTAGTTACTTAGTAAATAAGTAAATATGAATAAATGAAATAAGGGAAAAAATAAAATTACGTATGTACCACGGACGTTAACTGGTTCTAATGATTGCGGGACACGAAAGGCCCTCGGACCTAGGCCCACGCCGCTCGATCATTAGAACCCTTATAACGCCCTTGGTGCTCGAATAACTATTTTTACTTTTTAACAGGTTCTAAAAGAGTTGAACATCGCCATGGCTCTGCAGAATCATGTTCATTATTCTTCCGCCTTCCTTACAGGCTGGAGCGCTAGCTATTAATGCCTCGAAGTATCAGTTCAGCGGCTGTAATTGGAGGTTACGGTTATTTTTAACGAGTGATTTACATTGTTTCAATATCGTCGCTAAAATAATTTTGTAAGAGTTGACCCAAATCATGTCAAAAAACAGACGAGAATACGTATGTGGTGAATTAAGTCATCAAATAGGATGTAATGGCACAGGTCATAAATACCGAATTTTAAAGAGCCTGTATACTTTCATCTCGCTTTTCATTCAATTCGCAATAGGCAAAATTTTAATCGTAGAAATCTGTATGTAAATTATATTTCTTAAAATAAACTTAAAAGTGTACAATTCTTGCATTCTTGCCACATAAATGCACTGACATTATGTGAACATTCTCCCGTTGTCGAGAATGACAAGAAATGGCTCAAACATAAGTTAGCTACAATTTGAAAAACAAAAATGTGCTCGATAATTTCCGAGGATGCCACCAATTTGGTTTGGCATCAATGACTTCCTCAACAGAGGTGATCAGATCAGGAAATGTTTGACTCGTCTGAAGCTGGTGCCGATGGTCAACTGTTTTACACCTGCCCCAAAATAATAAGCCATATGCGTGGATAGAGTATATAAAGTTTTAGCAAAATTTGTTTCTTACTTTTAATTCGGGGTTTGTGGAAAACATAATTTACTTTTAGGTTGCAATAGATTTTCTGTAGAGAAATTCTATGTGCGGACAACGCTTCTAAGTGATTGAAAATTTGTGAGAAACGTTATTGGTCGCCTCTCCTGGTGAATCTTTATTGTGAGAATGTGCGCGCGCGAGAGACATAAGTTGTGATAGAAGGAACTAGCATAGACGAGACACGCATATCACACTCGGGTAGACCTGCATGCAAGGCAAAGCCGCATTGTCGCAGGGAGGAAGAAGCACAAGTAAAAATAATAGAAAAAGACGAAAGAAAATATGTATGTTATTGAAAGTAATGGAACGGAAAATATATACCGATAAATTTGATTCACTCAATGCAGTAGCACGGATATAAAATGCTTCATCTTAGTACGTCAATAGATACGTAACACACAGGCCAAGTTTCTCAAAATCATTTGGACTGTTTGTTTCAAATATCTTTAGTGAAGTAAAATGTATATTAAATTGTGATTTTGCGATTATTTATCACGAACAGATTGCGCCAAAGACAAAATTATTACTCTAAATACCAGCTGTCTTGTGAACTATCTTTAAGGCAATTTTACTAATGATATTAGAGTATTTTCCAGATGCAGATATGTTGTTTCAGGTAGTTCAGTCATAATATTAGCAAAATATAATTGGATAATTTCACGTGAAATCTGCCGAAAAAGCATGGCTCCTTCCGATTGGTCTACAAATTTTTAACTTGTTTAGTCTCATATGAAAGAAGCTAGAAGCATCATATTTAGTGCGTATATTTCATCTTATTCATATTTATATCCCAAATGAGTAAAATGTCTGAGAATTTTGGACGAACTTCTGAAAAAAATGAAAATTTTCGTCAAAATCCACTCTAATTTAAAAAATGTTTCCCTAATAGTTAATAGTTCAAAGAAAAGATTTTTTTTGCATTGAGTCTCATATTATTTGCATTTTATACCAAGATTTTAGGCCAGAATTCAAAAGTGCAGTATTTTTTCACACCTAAATTCCAAAATAAGTAATCTTCGATTTCGCATTTGTTGACTCAAAATATTATACAAACTCTAAATTTTTACGCAAAAAATAATTCGCGTGCAAAAATGGAAATTTCAAAAGTTATGGGTATTTTAAGTCGGAATTTTTTACTTAATTACAATAACGGATGTCAACCCATGATTTTTCAAAAAGTGTACTCACAAGAAAACGGAACAGACGACACTTACAGAAAAAATGGAATAAGCGTATGAAAAGTTGGAGACGGAACTGTAAAGTAAACTAATTCTTGACTAAGATAATGAAAAATGCTATTGTTCATTTAAATGCATATTTTTAGTAAGTCGCTTGTATTGAAAAAACAACAGAAATTTGACGAATGGATGTTATGAAAAGAAGGCACGAAGAGCGGAACAAGCCCCACTTCAATTTTCTCCTAAGGTCATTTCATACGTATTACATGTTAATTATCTACTTAGCTATAAAATATACTTAAATTTATATTTTTAGGAATATATTTGTTCATTACTTATATTTTCACTTTTTTCTTACTTTTAAATTACATATTACTTCTAATTCTCATTACGTATTACTACTAAAATTCAGCATTTTGAACTAGTGTATTCCTGCGTTCTCAAAAACCTTTTATTGTATTGGTATCGTTATAACCTATGAATTGCTTCTATGAACAACAGATTCGCGTTTTATGCCCAATGTTTCGTTAGGTTACATTCTTGGGAAATATTAACACGTCACATTCCATAGGTCTGCTAAGGAGTTCTGGAAAATTTAGTGTAGATCAGGCGAAAAGGAACTAAATAAAGAATTACGCAGTTTCAACAACATGATTACCTCCAATATAACTCTTTTCTTCGTATTAAACATTTTTCACGGTAATCGGCACAACTCTCTCCAGATTTCGTGCCAGTTCTGGAAAGAAGTGGCAATGAACAGGTTGGAGGGCGCAACATTCTCCTGAACCCTCGCCGGCGCGGGCGCCCGCGAACCCCTTTGTAAACATCTAGGCGGGGGCGCGGGGACACGGGGCGGCGCGGCGCGCGGGGCAGTGGGGCGACGCCCTGTCAAGGACGCGAGCGGGGCGAGGGCGTGGGCGAGGGCGAGGGGCTGTGGAGAGATCCTCAGGCGCAGGAGGGGCGGAGGGCGCTCACACTGGGGCAGCGGAATCAGAGCACTGGGTGAACGAACCGCGGAAGACCACACGGGGCTCCACCCTCCAAGTCATCGCTCATTCACTTTGCCCGTGCTTATTAGATTTCGACGGGTGGATGGCAACAAATGTTACAAACTTCTAGCCTACGTAGAGGGGTCGGCGATAAGCACTTTTCGCCAATGAACGTGTGGAGGACAATTTCTTGTAATGAACTTACATATGCGTCATGTTTCCCTGATTGTTAGACAGCTCTTCACGAACTGCTCTTTAGCATCAACGAATGCGCTTTGACAACGTCGGAAAGACTTGCCAAGCAGTGCAGTTTTCTAGAAATCAGGGGAAAATATATCACGTGTAACGTTGTTGTATAAATTTTCCATCACATGTTCATTGGACAAAATGTGTCACCAAACTCTCTCTACATGTCATTGAATACTGTATCATTTATTTTTAGATACTATATGCCGATAAAAACAAGATTATCTGCCATTCAGCTACAATCCATTTGAGAATCTCTAGAAAGTTTGTCAACTTTTCTTTGAAATATCCTCTGATGAAGACGTAAAAGTAGAATGTAACGCGCAAACGTTAACAGCCGATGTGGAACTTTTCGGATTCTGAAATACAAAAAAGTGTTGAGACAATGGATGTCTCTAGCCCTCATAGGCGTGAAATCGTGACCCTAAATTTAGTCATATGAAATGACATTACTTATTAGATCTGTAGCAGGAGCTTTTGGACCATTTACGAAACGAAGAAATCAGATATTCACTAAACATACATTCCCTGAATGAAACAATGGGAAGATTATGTAATGCGTATGAATAAATAGACGTTTCTATTTGAATCCTTATTATATAAACCCAAACAAAAGAAGCAAAATGAGAAAACACCAAAAGGTCAGTGAACCCACCAGGACACGAAAATCACGCTATATATGTATATAAATGTTTTCACATAGTTAGGAGAGACCCCCTAATTAAATGAGCTTTATGTGGCATGTTTTGCACTCTATGTCATCATTTTATAGAAGTTTCAGGTTTACACAATGTTTAATCTTTTTAAGTAAGTGAGTTAACTCGCTCCCACTCTGAAAGCGCTCTGAATTTTTGATATTTTTCCTTCAAATTTTGAAATGGTGCAATACAAAGGAAATCCTCAAGCTGAATAAACCGTGAACAGATTGCGCTTTTCCACATTGCATGTTACGCAGTTTTTAGTACGACAGCGAATTAAGCAAGACAGCTCAAAATACATAAAATTTAAAATATGGAAATACTTATGAAACTCATGAAATTAGAGTTACACATAGTTGGCTGACATTATAGTGAAGATGTCTAACAAGAAAAAAATGATGAAGTATTATAACGAAAGCAATACTGATTCCGTGATATGCACACAAAATCTTTATATTGATCTCCCCTATACACAATTTATTTGCGATGCAATTGCTCTAAATTTCGGCACACATGTATTCGTATGGCTGTTTATTCTGCCGCATATACTGTTTTATAATGCGGAGTAAACAACAAAAACAATTACATTCTTGTTCTGCCATAAATTCCTCCACTATATGTTAATTTTTCTTGTTGAGTATTATGTAAGGAAATAGATAGATCAGTCCTAATGCCCCACAATAAGACGTTTCATTCTTCCCAGAAACAAAAATGGAAAGAATTTTATTGGAAATATCTAGGAGAAATTATGTATATTTGGACCAAGTTTTAAACAATGGCGTAAAAACCTCTTCCATCTGCTCGTCTGCAATGTGAAAAGAAAGAAAGCTCGGAGTGCAATAAAGAACTTGAAATTCTTTCACATTATCTGTGACAGCTTGAGAACGAAGGCAACTTCGTTTTGAAATGAGCTGTATACTTTTGCTCTTTGAATTTGGTCGTTCACCCAGGTTAGTGGACTATTATAGCCTGTAAAAATACTAATGTACACAAGCAACTATCAAGTACATTATTCCTTCCTCCAGAATGCTTTATTTCTAACAAAATATTCAACACAGTTTACTACACCACCGCCGAACCATATAACTTTCCGCGTCCTCAAAGTGCAACGTTTTGTTTTCATTTGCTATATGAAGATATTTATTTGTAACATATTGAATTTGAGTGCTTTCCTAGCATTATAATTGTTAAAACACAATGTACAATAGAAATGTGAAAAGCTGAAGAAATGTGAACACGCATTAAGAAAAAATGCACCCCTAGTTGACTTATCAGTAGTTGAGCCTGTCACATACACAACAACAAAAATCAACTCAAAATGCTACCACGCTAGGATGATAGTTATTGGTTTACAATGTAGATGGATCCAACAGACAGAAATCGTGTTATGTGTGGTTATTTTCTTATTTATGATTATGGTTATATTCTCATTTTATTTGAAAGTGTCAACTGCTGATGACACGTCAACTAACGGTGCCTTTACCTTAATTTCGGATTGACACTGAAGTTTGATAAATGTGTTACAGGATCCTTCGATAAGTGCAAAAATGCTCGTGACATGCTATCATGGTATTTTAAGCTTCCGTATAATTGTTTTCTCTATTTTGATTCTAAATGAGTTTCAGCCAGCAACCGTGCGTGCTTCAGTTCGGGCTACTAGATAAATGGAAGCAGATTTCATGTACGTGCCGTTTCTGAGACGAAAGCTTTGTAAAAAGTAGATCCATATTTCAAGTGAGAGTGATAAAGCATGCGGACATTTTGTTCGAACATAGATGGCCAACACGCTTCGATGTTACAAAACGCTGAAGAGGTGTGTCACTGAAAGTTCTCAAGATTTTTCACGTAACCATAGCCGTTAATGAAATGCACAGTAATTAAGAACGAATCTTACCCATCTTGTTGGTAATACGTCATTGATAAGTTCAAATACGTAAAACTGGAAAGATGATTACTTATAACACTCATAATACTCATTCTCGAATACGTTATTTTCATTCCGACCGATCATTTCTTGTATGTTTAGGGATTGTATACTGTTATTTTCATTCAAATATTTTTTCTCGTTCAAAATAACTTTTAATTCCTCGTTCAGCTCGTAGCATAGACTTAAATTGATCTGGATACATAGAAATAAATTGATCTGGAAGTTATATAGGAAATTATTTTTTTAGAGAGTCCCAGATACCTAAAATATGTTTTATACGCAAAATTGGCTCATTAGTCCATTTGGGCGATTTTCATGAAAATAATCACAATGATAGAATCCAATAAGATACCTGGGGAGATAAACGATATTTGCCTGAAGCTATTTGCTATTTGTTTATTAGAAACTATTAGCTATTTGTTTATTAGAAACGCGTTTGTTTAATATATAAAGAAAGATATGAAGTTGGCTCCACTGACCCACATACGTATATTTGCGCAGCGTAGCTTAAAATACATATCAGGCATCGAGTTAAGCTGCGGGCCACACTCATAAATCAAAAGACCATCAGAAGCAGGGTCATGGGGTAAACGTAATGGGTCGAGTGAAGTGATCCTGGACTAGTGTGTATTTTTCTGCTCTTGAAGAAACGGGACAACATTGGGTTTTAAACATATAATATTGTTAGTAATAATTTTTCTGCTAAAAAAGTCCTCAAAGAAATTTACTGTTAGGGTGTGTTACCGGAGTAGCGTTTTAAGATCTAGAAGAGAAGAAAAAATAGTGAGTCATTCGTAGCTAATCCGAATATTGATGTCTGAATTAGAAAACACAGTGTGTAAAAACACTGTCATGTAGAAAACACACTTTATGAGAGGGAGAACTTTACCTCGTGTAATAGTTATTACCTAACAGAATCACAATTAATATATTACCAAAAAATCTCTAACTCACTAACAGACAAAATGTATATCATACTCATTCCCTTCCCCAGAATTGCTGCAGTATTATAATGTAAACATGCCTAATAACAGGTTAACATTTTAAATGTAGAAGCAAATGCAAAAGCACAAAATCACAAAAAGATATGAATGATATTTTAATGTTTTTTATTTAAAATGAGAGGAAAATATGAAGAAAATTACTGCGCTGATAATTTTGACCTACATTCTTACGGAACTGAGTGGAAAAATAATTCCTATCTGTTCATAGGCTCCCCATAACTATTGTAAATGTAGCTTCCAAAAAATATGGATTAACGCGATCAAACTATCTCTCCTAAGCGCCCCAGCTGGGACAAGGCCCAAGCTCCCAACCGGTCTCCCGACATGTATGGTTGTGCAAGGAAGTGAACTGATAAGCGTGAATGAATAAAAGTGGATAATAGGACAAGAATAAGGAAGGAAAGAACGAGAGCGGATCGTGACTCCTTTGTTAAAGTGCTGCTTCGGCATTCGACTGATGTTGATGAGAGTAACTATGGAAAACTACCGATCAGAGCAGCCGGACACCAGAATTCTCTTGACAGGCACTGAAACATTTCTCTTCGAGTGAACTGGACGCAAGAACGCCAAGCATATTAAGAAAAAATAATAGAACAGCAATAACTGCTATTATGTTTCTACACGTTAGTAGGTGTTTAAAACAACGATCCAAAATCGCCATATTGTACTATTTTAATTTGCATTTTTTCCGACTGCACAAATAAATTATAACTTTATGTTTTTTACGAGTTTTAGTTTTTTAAATTTTGATTTAATCAAGATATGTTATTGATTAATCGCGTGGATGTGTTCATCCTGTAATTAAAAATTAAGAAGACACCAATAAGACAATGTACTAAAGAATTCAAAGTAATCTGATTTAACCACCTTTTAACATGAGTTTAATTATTAAGGAGCCTAGCAAACTGTATGAACTAGTAGGTATTTATAATTAAGTGACGTGAATTTTAGGTGCTATTTTTAATATAGATTGTTAATATTAAAGCCGTTAACGACATAATAAAATGTACTAAAAAGAATGATTAAATAAAATCACCGAAACCCAAACATAGACGAACGTAACGCAATACATAATTAACTGAATTATCTCAGAAGCAGTTTCCTCGAGAGTGTGACTTTTCTAGTAGCCGCGTGCGCCTTGCCAGGCGCGTGGCGCGCATGCGGGTGTGATTGGGAGGGCACGTGCGGCGCCCATAGGGGCTCCGGGCGCCGCGCCGCGCCGCGCCGAAGAGCTTCTGTGTCAGGGCCTCGCCCCCGAGGGTCACCCGCAGCGGAGGGCGGAGCCCCTCGCCTCTCTCTCTCTCTCTCTCGTTCAGCCCTGGAAGTTAGTGCACAGGGCCACTGCTTCCTATAACATACAATTTCTGTGTGTTTTTGTTTAAAAAAATCATTGTTTGAGGATGAACTAGTTCAACGTTCAGCGCGTTGCTCCGATTGCAAACCTGTACTACAAACACACAGAGGCAAAAATACGAAAAAAGATGTCAACGAGATTATGGGTAGGCTTAGCTGTAACTGAAAGCAGGAATTTCCACGAAACGTATATGCATAGCAACGATTTCGCACTTTTGTAAACATCCAAACGTTTTTGTAAATATTGTAATGATAAAATATCTAAATGATGATGTAGTCACTTGTTACCTAAACAAACAAAAATCTACCCTCTAATCCGGACTGCCCCCCCCCATTGTTCAGATGAGAGACTGAATAGGCAGAAAGATCTAACGGTTGCCCCTTTCTGGAAGTCGTTTGAGTTGTTTTGTACTTCATGTGCAGAATGATGTCGGACATTTTGTCGAATATACGAGATGTGATGCATTTTGAGTAAGTTTGGGAATTAGCGTTGCGGTATTTACTAATAAATGTAACATTATTTTTTACTTCTCTTATTCAAGTTGTAATTGGCGATCATTGATGGGGGCTTTTGGAGGTCAGGTGTGTGAAAGATGAGAATGTCCTAATGCAGAAACGAAGACGTGGGTATCCGGGAACGGAGCCCAAGGAATCTCAGATGTGGAATACCACAAACATACTCATGCACCACAGCGGCTTGATCCTATAATGTTACGTAGTCTGAATTTTTTGCACTCGCTAACACACAAAAGAGTATTTCATGCTCAAATCGATAAATATGTTCTCGTTTATGATGCTGACCGAGTCTAAATGGCTATAAAATATATAATTAGAGAATAGGTTAGCATCGTTTGATTTCTATTAACAGCAGCTCGTATTCTAGAACATGTGTAGAAGCACGTTTATGGCAGCAAATTCTGCAAGACATTAAAATTAAGATAACGCAGAAAATAAGATAGAGATAGAGATTGATTATATATATATATATATATATATATATATATATATATATATATATAGAGAGAGAGAGAGAGAGAGAGAGAGAGAGAGAGAGAGAGAGAGTGTAGTACAAGATTGTATGCACAATTGTGAGAAAAGAATTGGACGGTCTATTTATGTGCAATTATTTGTAACTACTGCAAACTACGGTATGAATCAGAAGTTTACCTGTAGTAGAGAGAAAAGCAAGCGTATTGATGAGTGTGAACTGATTGAAATAAGTTAACCACTTTCATTATTACTCTCACAGACGTATAGGTTTTTCTGGCAAAAATCCTGTATCCACCGCTTACAGCATGAATCAAAAGGAGACTGGAGAAAGAAAGGATTTGTGAATTCTGTCGTTCACCACAACAACCAATGAGAAGCAACATTGTGGGATATCCCACGGTGTCACAGGTAAGTATCGATCTGTAGGTGTTGGAGATTCAAACGTGACGTAAATAGAACAAGAATTTATACTGCGTCGTATGAATTGAGCTATATACTACTGCAGTTTATGTAGTACATCCAATACGTACGCTGCAACAGTAATCATAGGGCCAAAGATTATGCAGATTATACTAAGGAAAAAGTGATTTACAACTCCTTCAATTTGTGTAAAAACAGCAAAAAGTACTTACAATGAGAGTTTGACATCTAGAGTTCTCAACTTTTGGATATTGAGGTACTGGTAAATCCAGAGAATGTGTGGCATGGGGCCATGACCCTCATCAACATAAATTGATGTAATGTAACGTTTTCACATCTTACCGTACATACACACTTGTGAAGGCAATCATATTATCATTGCAGCACCACAGAATTGTTCTACTTCAATAAAAATTCCCACTCCAGTCAATTGCTATGATTTGCTCCTGGCTATTCTCCGCAGAAGTAGGAGACATTCCGCGAGACATTCATACAAGGAGGGCTGCATATCTTTTGCAGGCGTTCGAGGAAACTATTGTATCTTCTTCTGACGTCTTACAACTACCGAAAAATAAAGTTTATTCATCAGGGAACGCATAGAGCTCAACATGGACAAGTAAAACATTGGCAAGTAGGACCAAGTGCATTGTACACCCGATAGTGGTGGGTTTTCATTTGGCGTTTGGCATCGGCGCGATTGTCTTGCGACTGTGGTGTGCAATAGAGAGGTATGCAATCGGGCTGAAATCAGCTATCATTTATATATTCATTATATCCATGAAAGGCATATTCAATAATTAGATCATTCCCTCCCAATAAAATCTTCGGTAGAAAAGCTGAGCCGCCAATCAAGTGCTTAAAGTAATGAAGGCGCCTTAGAAACAGTCTTGTCTAAGATTATGCAACCCAAGCACCTTGATTCCTCTGCTACCGTTCCGCGGAGAACACTCAATTAGGGGAAGAATAAAAACAGAATTAAAAGTCATTAAAATATAATAAAAGAAAAAAATATTTGCAGCAAGAGTTGTTTCGAGACTGATTCAGTAATAGTTATTTCATATCACTGATTTAAATCTTAGACGTTAAAAACAATATTCTCGTCATTATGAGGCTCTCTTGGGTGCTGAGAGAAGATCCAAAAGTAATACAAAAGCACATGTCGGTTTTGAAAATAAAAAAAATCATTACATGGATCTCTTCACTAAGATATTAAATTATTTTATTATAATAAAAAAATGAAACGTTTATTACATAATATACTTTTCCAATGAGTGCGGAAATTGAAAAACAAGAAGTCTCCAGTCATATGGGAAGGTATGTATGGTTTTGTTTGATTCCTTGGAAGTATAGAATATTTAGATTAGCGGCAATTTGTCCACATTACTGTATTTATGAGTACATGTGCTATAAATCATGTCATACAAGGTTTCTTGAAACGTAACAATTTTCTGTGAAAATAAGCTGATAATTCCGCATTTTCAGAAAGGCTGAAACGTAATTTACGCAAAAATGGCTTCAAAGTTTTTCTTCAAACTTTTCATACGAATACTGCTAAGAACACTGTTTATGATGACAAAATATATGGCAGCTAGCAAGTGAATAGGGCAAGGCGGAAAAGCTAGAAAGACCAGACCAAAGAAACTAGAAAACTAATACGAAAAAGTCTCTGCCATTCTGTAGCACCACTAGTTTCATTAGTTCTTTTGGAACAATGATCGGACTACTTTTTGGAAAACCATTTCGTGTGAGTGTGTTCATGAGAACGACTGCTGGTACAGGCCACTAGTAATATGCTACTTGTACGTATAACACAAAGTTTAATTCGAAATAACTCCAAATGACTGAGACAAAGCCCTCCCCAACGGTGCACGTGCCTGCTGATGGTCTGTCCCAACGAGACCCTGCAATGACTCAGACCATTCTCCACGAGATTCCCCGTGAACGTTCTGCCTCACGCGACCGCACAACGCGGTCAACGTACACCCACTTGCTCGAGAAGGGCCACTTTATGAACGAGTAGGTAGTTTGAGATTGATTGGTTGAGGCACATCAACTCCTATGGCCGTTTTGTTTATTGGCGATGTTTCTTCACCGATTAATTGTAAGATCCATCGCCGACCTATACGCCAGCTGGCGGAGGATTTTCCCTCTCCATATATCTACCCCAGCGGGGCACCTCGACAGGTGAGACAAGATCCAATTTCCTTCCATGTGTATAGTTTTGTGCTTGTAAGTGTACGTCTGTGTAAGAGAAGAGGAGAAAACAAGGAACAGAAACGACAGTTCGCGCATGGTTCATGGTCTGTTCTTAAGGATTCTACCCCGTTCCCGTCTCAATCTCTGAGTTCATAATTAAATTAATTCGTTTTCATAAAGCTACTGCTGGGTTTCAAACAATATGATTGCAATTAAAATGTTGGATATATTTCGAGGTACAGCAACATGTATTGAACTTTGAATAATATTTGAATTTCAATATTCTGTTTATGTCTATGTGAAAAAATGAGACTTGTGTCTCTTGTTTTATCCGTGGACGATTTTTAAAGAAAAAAGTTGAGCGGTTTTACAGAATGTTTTGGATAAATTGCATTAATTTCAAGCAGAAACTCCGCGAAAATGACTCTTTTCCAAATAATTGTTTCTTCAAATTTATTGTAAGAATATGTTGAAATATAATAACAAAGATGAGGTCCTATTGTTTTTGTTAACGCAGTCATCACGTACACAAGTTGCATCTGCCGAAGCCACGTTTATAAAAATTTTTCATATATTTTTCTTCTCTTTATACTTCTGATTTTTTCTCTTCTTCATCGTCTTCTCCTTCACCTCTTTGATATCCTTTTCCCTTTCCTTCTCTTCATCCTCCAGCCTGTCGTTCTTGCAGTTTTCTTCTTTGCGTTTTTTCTTCTCTATCTTCTCTTCTCCTCGGTATCCCAGCTAATAGTAACAAGTCACAACAATTGTAGGATTCGATGCAACTCATAAAAGGCGAATCTTAATAAAACGATTGAGAGACGACAGAGATTGGCTGTGCTGAGCTAAGGTTATTCGCCGCTTTGTTCTCACGGCGTGACGCACGGGGCGCTGTGCTCTCTGGCCTCTGGAATCCCCGGGATGACGTGGGATCGCGAGGCGAGGGACGCGCAGCGTATGCGGCACGGACACTCGGGCCGGAAACGCCGCTGGCTCACGAAAAATCTCCCTTCGCACCTTCGGGGAACTCTACCCTGAGTTGTGCGTTGCTGCTCCGCCTAACCCTTTGTTGTTTCAACCCAGTTCGACAATGGACCTGACATGAGCGCATGCACAACCTAAGTCTTTCAGGTCCTGGGGGTACGTCATAGAGGATTGTGAGATTAGCTCATCGCCCAACGGAAAGGGAGTAGGCATGGCGAGGAGGAAAGATCCGACGCGGTCCACGCCCCGTTCTTCAATATTCTTCTTTTGCATTCGCCCCAAATTTATCGGCAGAAGTATGAAAAGGAACGTTCGAAGCTGCAATCGCTTATTTTATCTTTGAAGCTGCAGTACCTCCGACCTACCTTCTTGGATTTAGTCAAAAGTCTGCTATCGTCGGTACTCGATGCTTCAGTCTGTAAATCAACAAAGCTTCACACATGGATTCACAGCTTCAGACGCTAAGGCGTTCGTTGGCATGGAGTTTGTCTGTCTGTCAGTCAGTCAGTCAGTCAGTCAATTGTGTCGCACGATGTACGTGCTGTCTACAGCATCATTGGATCGAACTAGAGTTGAGAACTGTTTTTATTACAAAGTAAATGTGTCTTTAGACTAATCACTCAACGATCAAATTATTGTTATATTATATTAACTTGCAAAATTCCAGCGAACAAATTAAATTTCATCAATCATAGTATATTATAACTTGTATGAACAGGTTACTCCTAGCCAGAATAAAAGTTAATTTTTTTAGGAATGTACAGGGAACGATAATAATAACCTTTCTGCAATGAGCCTATAGTGAGAAATTGCGTATAACTGAGTTAAAAATATGATATCGGTGTCCTGAATTTTAGTCAGTCTTGCATGCACAGGTGTTCGGCAGGTACATTCAATCTCCTTGAATGTGTCATAACCCGCAAAACACTTATGAGTAAGGAGTTGCCTATTAATCAGGGGTACAGTCACATGTTGAATTCCGTTATACGAAATATCTCACTACAGGCTCATTGATAATAAGTAATAAACATTGTCCCCTCTACATTCCCAAACTTTTTGAAACTTTTATTTTGTCGGTGAGACACCTGTTTATACAAATTATTCTAAACTATATAGAATTGATGGAATTTAATGTATAAGTTATCATTTTACAAGTTATTATTTTGCGATGATAATTACCAAAACGCGATAATGTCCCCCTTCTATATTCCCTAAAATGTTACTTTTATACGTCTCAAGAAATATGCAATAATAATGATAATAATGATAATAATAATAATAATAATAATAATAATAATAATAATAATAATAATAATAATAATAATAATAATTGCCCTTAATACAGATCTGCAATTGCCTAAAAAATTTAAAAAATCAAAATCTATTTAGTTGCACTTAGCAGAAGGTACTAACCATTTTATTCTCTAGCGGAATTAAATGATTTACATCTGTTATAAATATTTACTCACTTTTAGTATAATTTTCGTGCATCAAAACGCGTTGATTAGTCTCCGTTGCCTTGGCAATAATCTCATACAAATAGGGAAGATACGTTCCGTTGAAACTCACATACAATACTTAGATACCATATTTTAATATTTTCACTTTCGTTCATAAAACTATGCTGAATACAACATATAATGCGATATAACAGTGTATGGAACTGGAAAAGAAATTAATTTTATTCACTCCCTCCTACTATCGCCTTGCACTATAAACGTCACTTGTGAATTAAAACGCTTTTGATTCCTTTCCTTTATAAATTGTTCTAATTATGTGGTTATTTGTCTCTATTCTAAGTACGGTACTGTCTGAATAACAACTAACAATTTGTTTTAATATTGTCTTCGTTTCTATATTTTAATACTTCATTACAGACTTACAATGACACCAATTATTTTGTTTAAATTAATTAGGATTCTATTTTTGTGAGTTCACTAGATAAAACCGTACATGAGGGAATTAATAGTGAGTATGGTTGTGCAATAATACATACATTCTATATATTATTTACAGAATTATAATTTTGTTGGATATTGTCGAAAGTAACTGTTTATCTTTACAATGTTCCTACAATTAGGGATTTTAACGAAAGGGCCATTTTATAAGCATACTTTTCTGTATCTGATAAAAAAGAATTTATCCAATAATTTAGAGCCCTTTTTGACATAAAATTGAAAATGACCTTGAGGCTTTATCCAAAAATCAAAATTACAGATTCATATTCAAGGGGCCTAGACATCAACCAAAACGACCGGGAAATATACTTAGTGAAAATCCTACTTGCGATTTAGCCACTTGTGTTGTTCAGAGACGGACAGACGAACGGACCATTATTATTATACTCGTATATGTAGAAGTTAATTGTTAAATCACAAGTGCGGTACAGCGTGTATATAATTCTTAGATTACATAATGGAATTGGAGCCAAATGTAATACACTTTTTATTTGATCCTATTGACTTTTTAATTAATTTACCTATTTTCGAGTAGGAGGCCCTTATGATTAGAAGCAATTTTATTAATAGCAGTAGTTACTGATTACACTACTCGCTGATCTTGAATAGTCATTCACAGATGCTTGATAAAATGAGATGATGGAAGAATTCCGAATGGTTAATGTTATATTTCGCTTCCTTATAGACAGAAAAATAAAAATAATCTTGAAAATGTAGGTCACTGCGCGATACAAGTTTGACATAACGGTGTTGCATACATATTTCAGCAGTGAACAGAGACAATACGTGGCACTATGATTCACATACTAGGTCTTAATGCTGAAATTAAATGTGTTGAGATATATATCACCATTTCAGTCAGAGAAAGGGCACTCCGATTCCACTTCTAAATTAGTCAGGCAGCACTGAAGATCAACTATGACAGAGAAGATTTTGAAAGTGACTAAAATAATTTTCATAAAATTTCAGATCACACAACACAAAGATACGAATAAAGACGTAAGTACTTCACAATGTAAGTTGTAATTATTTCATAATGGAATATATTGTGACAAATGTTGAACCAGCTTTTACTATTTTTTTTGTTCGTGCCTGAGGAACTCTCTTGGTCACCCAAGAAGAGGAGGTTTCTAAAGTCAAACTTCTGCACCGAATGCACGATCAATTGCTCCAACAATCACTGCCAAAAACTGAATCACGACGAAGAAAAATAATTCTAATAGCTCTTCTCAACCTGTCCGCTCTGAGAGAGCTTGGCATGTCGGACAATCTTTGATGTGGGCAAAATTGAATGAAAAGCAGATGGTAGAAATTAGACAAAGTTTGCTTCTAGTACCATAGGTGACGGGGTCGGCGTTAAGAAGGTGCTTCGGGAAACGTCAAGGCTTAAGGGCTATGCAAAACGCAGTGTTGATAACGAATCTCCTGCTACCGCATGACATCGCTTTTACTGTGAGCCCATTTTGAGGAATGAAATATTGCACTGGGACAGAGGAGCACATGGTTCTCGGAAATGATTCGTGGACACTTTTACTCGAAAAACTTGATGCACATGATGTTAGGGACGTACAATGTTTGCAGAGATAATAGCAAGGAATAATTTTGAAGAAATGAAGTTCCTATAATTTGATGTGAAAGCTACTAGAGCTAATAGGAATCACGTGATAAGTTATATTTGGCTTCAGAAATGTGGCACAAATTTATTACCAATTGCAATACAAGTTATAAACGGTTGTGGTATATGTGGTTGTGGTTGTAGAAGAAAAACTATTCGTGGGCGACGAACCAAACAAATTTTGGCTCGCTGTAGATGCGGAATTTACATACGTTTCCCATATCTCGAGAAGATTGAGTCCCGGCCAGCTGGAACACAACGCGGTATGTCACTATGCGCCTTCTCGTAGTCTTTGTTACATTAGTTAGAAATGAAGAACGGAATTTCTCGAAGCATACACATAAGGAAAGTGACGAATGAGATGGCAAAACCATGCAAATGCAGCAAGATGAAACAGTATTCCACAAATATTGAGGTTAAAAAACTTCCCAGCTTGCTTATCGTAAACAATGTCAGATCAAAAAACACATTTGCTTTCAAGGCAAGAAATAAATATGTGGCTCCTGTCTCAATAAGGCCAATGTTCAAAATGTGAAAATATTTAAATGTGAAACTAAGTAATAAGTTTCTCAGCAGTTAAAAATTGTTAGAAAATACTGTTCCGGATAAGACTAAGATGTCTCTTTTCAACATTTGCTGAATTGAGAACAAGGCATACGAAATCAGCCAATATTCGAGAACTATTTTTAACTTTATGTGCTTTAGAGAGAATAGTCCCGTAAATACGATATTACTAATTTCCCATGCGCGCAGAAATGGAAAGAGAACTAATGTAACTCCGGTCATGTGAGAGGTGTCTACGGTTTTTCTAGATACTCAGGAAGTAGCGAAAAACGAAATAACCAAACACTTTTTTAATTTTTGCTGAAAAAATCAAATATTTAATTGTGTTGTTCCATCTAGTCTCATAATGTGCTAACCGACTGAATTCTCATTATCCTTGCGTATTTACTTACGACACGCGTCTGCGGAACAAACGTCATGCGACAGCAACGTTTTAAGAAAGAGATTAAGAGAATTAAATATTTGTTATTCACGTGTTGAGTTATGGAATAGAAACTTTATTGATATTCTTGGTATGTAAAGAACTTTTGTAACAATAGTATAATATTGGTGCGGAAATCGTGAAGACGGTTTTTGTTTAAATATTGTATGTGTATTAGGGCAGGTTCGCAGGGTTATATGAGAGTGAATGCTACTTATTGGAAACCCATTTTATGTGGCTTTGTTCAGCAGCATTTGTGCAACTACAGCCAACTTGTACTTATTATAGTCATGTTCTAAGGTAAAAAAAATATTTCGGTTAAGCCAAGGAAAGTGTCCTAGCAGCATTTGCTGACCGGTTGAGAAAAGATGTGAGATGAGTAGCTCCCGTACGAAGCCTTGAGGGGGGGGGGGGCGCGGGTGGATGGGAGTGCTAGACGAGACCTTAGGACTTGCCGGCGTCTGCTGCACCGTCGGCGCCAGCGCTTTTGTGTTGCAAATGGACCGGCCTGGCCTCGCCGCGCCTCGCCTCGCCGCCGGGACTTGTTCGGCTTCCCACAGCCGCGCCTGCATGGGGGATGTGCGAGAACGTCTTTGGTTCCTCGATTCGCGACTCAGCAGGAATCGGTTCGTGCGCCGATGGGAGTCGCTCTCGCTGAATGGTGCTGTTTGTGCAGATTTTGCGCATGGGGAAGGGTAGAGGTACTAGATGTCATCGGGGGTGGGTTTTGAGGAAGGTTGAGGAAATAGGAAGGATTCGTCTTCGAGTCTTTCCTGCCCACGCATGCGCTAAAACTGTTTCGTTGCCCCAATACGCCAATAACACACCCCAATACGCGTAGGGATTACGCAAGCATTGTTCACCTCAGCCTCTAATTTATACATATTATTATTATTATTATTATTATTATTATGCATTAATATTAAAGACATTAATAATTTTGCAGAATGTAATAAACGAAGTACTATTTGTAATATTTACGATCATTCATTATCAATTGAAGGTTTTGACTTTTATTACAAAGGAGTATCAATTAGATTCTTTTTGACGAATTATAGGAGAAAAAACAAAAGTGTAACAAAAAGGAAAAAGAATTGCATTTTCTCTACATTTTCTAGATAGATTACAACATAAAGAGGTTGGAATTCAATGATACTTAAATATATGTGCATACTTCTTCACAACCGTGAGATCTTGCAAGAACATTGTATTAATGTCTCACTCCAGAAATACTCAGTTCTTCCAGGAGCCTTTCCCATACACTAGGAGTATCGTTTTGGTGTTTCCCTTGCAAAATACAATCGGGAAGTAATTTCAGCAAGTCGACGAATGCTTCAGAATATATCCTCCAGAATATATATAAAAATTATTTAAAAGAAGAGTGACAAATCAGTTTAGCGTTTATATTGAGAAAAATGCCTAAAACAATACTGAATGGTTTACCATCTCCACGAGTAAAATATTTAATTTACAAATGAGAGCATTGATCCTTTTATTTAATAAACCAATATAGATGAAATTGAATTAAAAATCGTTGGTACGCATACTTATATATACCAATTTATGTATGTGTGTGTGTGTGTGTGTGCGTGTGTGTGTGTGTGTGTGTGAGAGAGAGAGAGAGAGAGAGAGAGAGAGAGAGAGTGCCAGAGAGACAGAGAGTGTCAGAGACAGAGAGAGAAACTGAGAAAGATATATCAATTTTATAATTCATTATAATATTAGATTTTAATTTTATATTAAGACATTTATCTTTTGGAATTGTATTCGTTTAATTAATATATTTTTAGAATGTTCTAATAAACATATGGTTTAGTAACCTCAACTAACCTATAATTGTTTTAGAAATATTTATAATTTTGCAAGGTATCCGTAGGTTTTAAGGCATACAATAAATTCCTTGAAAAAGCTTGTTACATTCTGAAACATAATACAATTTTGTAAAATATGAAAGTGTTATGAGTTGAAATGCACTCCACTGCAGGTTCATTACTTGTGCATTGTGTAGCTTAGTTTAGTCGACACTCACAAAAATAAAAAAGGTTTGTTAACATATCCTCATATAAACGTCAAAATCTCCGAAAAGGAGTGCGTATAAGCTCATCCATGGGTCCCTTTTGACATAATTTTATTGTACATGGAAAAATAAAACAGGTTTTCGAGACTTTATATCTTAAAATCTAAAGATACCTTCCCAAAACAGAAAAATTTATTTTGCATAAATTACTCTCGTGATGTGTGACATTAACACCTGGATCCAAAACATTTGAAAATAATCAAATCACTAAGGGAAAAATGAGTTAACTATTTTATTTCATTATTCTCAGCCAAAGATTAGAATATCGGCTGTTATGCAAATTATCTTCGTTTTGAAAACTATTCAGCGGTTGAATTTTCTTATGATGCTCAACATCTTCTGAACTACAGAAATCTTTTACTACCATAACTTATTACTACCGTTCCAATGCTTCAGAAAAAACATACTCATTAATGAAGTTTATATTTAGTTTGTTAAATTATGTAAATGCACATTTTTATGACTAAGTTGAGTGCATAGTGTACTTTAATTGGATAATTAATACTCGGAGTCATTTCCACACATTCACATATCTTCCGAAGATTGAACCCAAATTGGTTAAGCTACAAAGTTAACTTCGTTTCTAAATAATGGCAGAGATAATGAATAATGCATTAACTGGTAGGAGAAAACAAGGATCTAAAAATTACGAGAAGAAATCTGATGTGAATAGATTGAGAAAATAATTCTAACATTTTTATATATTGAATATTGAAATAGTTCTTTTATACTTAAACCAAATCGTGAAAAATGTTCAGAGAATTAATAAAAATACTGGATAAAGAGAAAATCCAGAAACAATTGTATTTTTACAGTGTTGCTATTTCATATTTTACTTATTATAAGGTTTTTACTCGATTAATACACTTAGTTTACAATTTACTTCATTTCCAGGGACGAGAAGAAAATAAAGTAAAAACATAATTCACACGTTCAAAGCAATGATTTATCAAAGCAATAAAGATACTAATAAATTAATGTAATAATAATTGTTCAATTTTTGTTTTAATATTAATTCTATATTAAGGAAAATAAATTGACTCAAAAGTAAAAGTGACACAATATATAATTATGTACGCGATCCCTTTTCGTGATATAATTTATTATTAAATTTCATTGTAAACAAACACTTAACTCCATGAATTTTATTTTCGGGAAATCAAAAATTTCTCCCCTATTTTATTTATTTAAAGCTAGTTCAAATAGAATATGAAAAACCTTTCCAAATGCCACGAATAATTAGTAATTTCTAGTTGTTGGATTAAATATGATAGAAATATCCAAATTTAACCTTCATGTACAGTACATTATACTGCATTCAGCAACAAATATGAATGAAGCTGAAGGTGGCTTAAGTGCATAAGGTAATATCAAATAGTAATAACAGAAAACACTCGAAATCCATTTGTAAAATCCGATTGTTTTTTGTTTGTTCATACCAGCACATGCGGTTCTTTAGTGAAACCACACGGAACGATATTTGATACCAAAATTTGCATATGGAAGCACACAAATCGCAATAGCTAAAATCAGTGCTAAGTGAGATAAATTCACTTCTATTGTTAATTTTGGACTCGTATTCGATGTTCATTTTTGAAATAATACATTTCCATTGATATTTTTTTCCTTTTTAACTTTCCTGGCGACGAGCCTTGCTTGCTAGGGCGTTGATGCGGAGTGGAAGGAAGATTGAGGTTATGTTGGGAAGAAGGCGGCGATCAATACGCGGGCCGAAGCATGCCGCGCTCTCGCGCCGCTAACGACACGAGCAGATGGCGACAGACGGTGAAACTACGCTTGGCCTGGCGAAAGGCAAGGAAACACGATGTGGGAGGGCACCCGTAGATTCAGACAGAGGAGTCTTTGGGGAAACTGGCATTCTCCTGCGGAAGCACTGAGTTTGGACTATTTGCAAAAACAGGGAAATACGTTATTCAAATTATTTTAAAATACTAATTTGAAATACAAAAATACTATTTTCAAAGCTAACGTAAAATTATTGCACGAGAAAATTTTATAATAATGGTCTAGTTATCAATATTTGGTCGACAGTGATATGCCCACTTAATGATATGAAAATAAATGTCCATATAGAATTTATACCGAATGCAAATTTAAATTAATTTTCACGCCGATCAAGAAGTTTATCTTTTGGGTTGGAATCAAACACCTCATCAGCATTCCCACATTTCTTCTTCTTTCATTGCCCTTTTTTCCACAGTGCGGCGCCCTCCGGCGCCGTTGTCAGTAGCGCCCAAGGCATGAGCCATGTCCGCCCTGCGGTACCCTACGATCGACACTGAATATACAAAATTCTATGTAAATGACAGAGTGAAAATAATGAAGTATGCTCTTAAAAAATAATAATACAATTTCATTCACGAATACCTATTTTTTGACGAAAGTATTAAAATAATCCTTTACGAGGGTGAGTGTTTTCAAACTTACACGAGGCTGCACACTGTATTCTATTTAGTTTTAATTTTGCTATGGAATCGTTGACCTATAATTTTTTATGGGAATATCGTTGACCTATATAGCAAAGTTGACCCATATATCACTTTGGACTCACTAATATCCAAATTTTAGTGAAAGATTCCATCAAACAGGCAAATGTAATTCATAATAGAAATTAATTGTAAGCTTTCGTGGTATTCTGTGTTATCTGTAAGCGATAATTTCAAATAAAGCTGTATAGTTAATATCAAGGATTCATGTAAGAAAACATAAATTCAAAACATAATGTGCCATATGCTATTTTGTTCATTTCATAAAAAGGAAATTTTAGAAATATATGTACTCTGCAACGCAATATTTGAGTCCATTAGACTAAGCTGGAAATAAATATACAAATCTGGTTGACGGCTATTTTTTAATGTATTCACATCTCTTTCAGCATTATCTGACGTAAGAATGTGTTGATGAAAATGGCAAGAAAAGATATTGTATAATGAATTCTTAAAATGTTTCTTCACAAGCAACGCACACTGGTCACAGAGAACGAAACAAATGAAGTGCGATTCCATTTACGATGTAGACAATTCCGAACGTCAATATTCCACAGACGCCATTACTCCTTTGAGGTTATGTCATATCTCCACAGAACGTATATGAAATTAAACAAACATTGAATAACTAAGCAGCTGAAGTGAAAGTACTTATAACAGTCAAAACTCATGAAAGATTTGAAACGCAACAAATCCACGGTAGTTAAAACTGAGTTTTGGAAACGAGAAAATGTAGTAAGATAATAGGTTACAACTTTACCAAACTTATGCGGGACCAAAAATGCTTTATTATTATAAACATAAACAAATTTACTAATAGCCTAAAACCATAACATGTTAGATGCTACTCTTTTGTATCTTTTGTAATAAATTTCGTGTAAGAAATAATATCGTCTTTTTTATCCACAGTATTTTAGATTTTTTTAAATCTGTAGTATCATATTTCGTCAAAAGTTGAAAAGACTTAAAATCGCAAAATAATATAAAACGTTCGGAGATATTTCATTGTATTCCTGTTTTGAGGTTAGGACAATCCGTTATAATTGACAATGTTCATCTTATACATTGACAACAACGTTAAATTTCCTATATTGCAGCAGGAAAAAATATTTTTACAAAGCCTACATGTGTGTTCATCCACATTCCATGACTAGAAAGTATTGCACCATATTGAAGAACATTTCTTATTACCAAATCAAAATTTTCTTATTGAATATTTTATCCGAAGTAATAACAGTTGATGTCTTCTCCACGAAAAAAATTCTGTGAAAATAACGAGATTTGTTTTCAATATACTAAAAAATGAACACGTATTTTCGTCTCATACGGCATCTAGCAAAGTTGCTCGCTGTATCTGAAATAAGGAGACGGGAATAACCGGGAACCACTTGCCGTCACGAACGGAACACCACCTGCTGGCTTCGCGACATGCAACCAACGTGGGAACGGACGAGCAGGGGGCGAGGGTCAACACACGTCCGGGGGCCCACACGTGGGCGTGGGCGTGGGCGTGGGCGTGGGCGTGGGCGTGAGCGTGAGCGTGGGCGTGGGCGCGGGCGTGGGCGCGGGCGCGGGCACGGGCGCGGGTGGGGGCGCGTACTCACCTCATGATCTCGTTCTCGCGCTCCTCCTCCTGCTTTTGGCGCAGCATGACGCCCTCGATGATGCGGCGCTCCTCGGCCGTGAGGTGCGATAGGTCGGGCATGTCCGCCATGGTGCGCGACGCAGGCGCGTGCCGCGACGCGCGGGGGCCTCCACGCTGCCCCCGCCGGCGCCCGCCCCCGCCGCCGCCCCCGCCCCTCGCTGGCCGGCGCTGCCCTCGGCCGCGCGTGGTGACGCCGTGCGCGCCTTCACTTTTTCTTCTTCATGCGGGCGGGCGCGCCCGCGCCCCGCGCGTAACGTGAGCCGGGCCGAGCCGGCGGCCGGGCGGGCGGGGGCGGAGGCGGACGGCGGGGGTCGGGCTGCTGCCGGCGCTGTCGCGTTCAGTGGGCGGCGTGACGCGCGCGCCGCCCCCCGCGCTGGCCGCCCCCGCGCCGCCGCCGCTCATGCACCACGCGGCGAACCCCGCCGCGCCGCGCCGAGCCGCGCCGAGCCCTCCACGTGATCGATCTACGGACAGCGAGCGCGAAGATCGGCCGCGAAGCCAAGCCCACTCCTCTTCTCTCTCTTCCTAGTCCCCTTGCTGCTGCTGCACTCGCGTCCACTTACCCCGTCCACGCTGACCGTGTCAGCCACGCACTCCACTCGCCTGATCTGTCACTTGCAGGTCGCCTGCCTGGCCTCACACTGGCCCACTGGCGCGCACTGCGGCGACGATGGCCGGGTGCGTGTGGGCGCCGATGCGTGAGGGCGCACCGGCTGCTGCTGCTGCTGCTGCAGCTGCTGCTGCGCGCGTGGTGTGAGAGGTGTTTGTGTGTGTGCGAGCGCTGCTACTGCTGCTGCTGCTTGCCGCCGCTTACATCATACGCGCGCGGTCGGCGCAGCTAGCGTTTACGTCGGGCCGGCGTGACGGGCGGCGGGCGGGGACGGGGGGCGACCGGGGGCGACGAGAGCGCGAGGTCGGAGAGGCCGCCGCTTCTGTTGCTGCTGCTGGCGGATTGTGGTGGTGGCGGCGGTGGTGGAGTTGTGGAGGCGATAGTGTGCGTGGGCGCGGAGCGAAGGCGAGGCGAGGACGAGGTGGCAGGAGCGTGGCGGGGGCGAGAGGCGGGGCGAGAGCGAGGGCGCGAGGGCCGCGGCGGCCCGGGCCCGCGCTGGTGGCCGCTGCTGGCGGTGGGCCTGCGGCGTTGGCGGCGAGGGGGCCGCGCGGCTGGCGAGGCCGGCGCGGGATGAGCGCGCCCGAGCGCGGTCACGGCGGCACGCGCGGCGCCGGCTCGAGCTCAGGACCCATGTTCGCAATCACAGGACGCGCGGCGACGGTGGCGCGGCGCAGCGACGCAGCGGCGGTGGCGGCGCCCAGGCCGGCCGGGTCGCGGCGCGGGGGCCCGCCCGCGGCCCCCGATCCCCCCTTGGTCGCACTCACTCTCAGCGGCCCCTCCGCACTCACCGCCTGCGGCCCAGTGCTGGCGCAGGCGACGGGGGATGCGACTGGCGGCCACTGCGGCGCGCGGCGCGACGCAGCGCGGCGCTACGTTCCCCTCGACTGGCGGCACACTATCGCGGCACTCCCGGCACTCGCGGCACTCCCCCGCGGCGCGCGGTACTCCCTGGCGCTGCGGAGCGGGCCGGCTGTGGCTGCGGCATGCGAAGGCCGGTCGGTAACGGGCTGCGGCTGCTGCTGGCTGCTCGCGTCGCTGCCGCTGCGGTCGCCCCTAGCTGCCTCCTCGGCCGGTAGAGATGTGCGCGGGAGGCGGGGCGGTGCCGGCGGAGGGAGGCGGTGGGCGGCGCCGCGGGGCGGGGGCGACGCGCGCGCGGGCGGGGGGCGCCTGGGGATGCGGGGAGGTGCGGGGCGCGTGGGGCGGGGCCGGGGCGCTCGGGGCACCAGGGACGATTGACGGGTGCCTCAGGGGCCATCTTCGGCCCGGCCCGTTTTCGTGCAAATGGCCCGCTCATGCGGGTTTAATAAATAACGCTGCGTTGCGCGCGGCCAATGGAGGCGGCGGCGCCGTGGCGTCACGCGCGGGTATTGATCCGGGGTCCGCGTGCGGCGAGCGGCGGCGGCCGCACGACCCGCCGACGGTGAATGGGAGCGCCGTGGTTGCATGCGTTGCCGCGGGGAGCGTTGGCGGCGCGCCGCGGCGGGCCGCGCGACTCCGGGGGCCGCGACCTCCGACATTCAGCCTCCCCCGGCCCCCTCGTCGTCCGCCCCCGCACCGCCGCCGCCGGGCATAGTGATAGTGAAGCTGGGAGGGTGGCGTAGCTCGCTGGACCCTCGCATAACATCTCCCCCTCGGCCGCCGGCGGTGGACAGAGGTGCAGGGGGTGGCACTCACTTCCAAGGAATGCCAAGACTCTGGCAATCTGTGCCCTCACTTTTGTATAAACCTCAATCAATTTCCTAATTAAAGGGCCCAGTATTGTTTATTCCTTACGCAAGTGTACATGCAGAATGGCGTTTCCTCAAAGTTCGCAGCCAAAACATTTCAAATCATCGAATTTTAAAAATGCAATGAATAAATAATAACGTTTGAATTCAATTCTCGGTCTTCATCTAATTGAACTCCTTCTCCAGTTTTTTTAGGAGCCCATCTTTTAACTATACACCTTAATATTCTTTATATGAATTAAAATCTTTTCCACTTTCATAATTTCATGTCAGTATTTACAATCTTCTGTTTTGGAAAAGAGAAACACAACAGAAAACATTATCTTTGTTATGTACACATCACTTAGCAAGTAAGGATACATGTTCATTGTGAGTGATTTAAAGGAAAGAAAAGTATGAGTGTGTTAGTTTTCTTTTCGCCTATTGCTTTTCTCTTTGTGAATTAGATTTGTTGAAATAGATTAAGGTAGCAAACAATTTTGCTCTAAGGTGATATATTATTATTTCTAACGTTTAAGAAAAAATATCTATTTAATATTTTGATTCGTTTTAATTCATGGACATTTACTTCAGAATTTGTATAAATAATAAAATAAACTGGTGGAACAATCTTTGACTTTGTGTCTGGCTAGGACTACAAATGAATAAATCTAACGTGTGTAAAAAATATTTTAGCAGATGTCAAATTATTTGAAGGAATAAAAACAAAACAACTTTACCTCAAAGAGAAGCCTACAGAAAAAACAAACTAGTGGCAGTGCGCGATGAAATGTCGAGATCGGAACAATTAAAATGGCAAACGATACCACTGAAGTCCTTCCAAATCTAAGTGACATTATCTCAGATAACAATACACCCTAAGAAATAAAATGCGTTTAGAACAATATCTACGAGACACTCTTGGGATATCCATGATAATGTGTATTTAATGTTCCAGGAATTAATAGACTATAAGGACGATGTTGCCAAGTACACGCCGCCATCGTTATTCTAGATTTGACCATTTTGGAAAGTGACACAGTCGATGCAAGAAGTCAAGTGATTGTGCTTGTTGAAAGATGCAGTGCGTTTTGGCAGCGATAGCGTAAATGTATAGCGCCACTCTGTAGCAGATCGGGAAAGAACAATGTGATGTTGTCCTGTACACTGCCACTATGGAGCAGCACCTGCTACGTTGCATTCGTTTGTTCGAGTTCCAGACTATTCCGCCAATGGCAGCACAGTCACTGTACACCTGCGCTAATGCACAGGGTTTGTAAATACACGTATTATACACGCACGTTTTCTTGAGCCCGGAATATCTACCCCCACTCCTTTGCCAACATTAGGTGAATTAAGAATAAATGATAGCAAAGAACGTTGTAGACAAAATCTGATAACCAGAAATGTTCTCTCCCGTTTAATAGAAACTATTTTGCATGGAAAAACGAACGAATCAGTTTGATATAAAATTACTTTTGTGAAAATAACCCACACCATTCGCAACTAGCGAGCTCAAGCAAATGGGCGCGAATAATGTATCATATAAAATTCTCTCCCATGCGCACATAACCCTGCCTGAAATTTGAGTGGATTTGGTTAAAAATATGTTTATTAACGATTTTGAGGTCACGAAATTTAATTATTGTAATTAAAATGATAAAGTAAAATTTCCGAATTAAAAACGGCATTAAAGTGGCAAATCGTATTTTAAGAAAACGTTATGAATTCGCGTGTAAAAATCGTGACCTTAAAATAAAAGGGTTCTAACTACTCTGAAGTAGATTTTACAATAGAGGCATTTGTAGTTGAGCCTTTAATTTAAGTGACAAAATGACACAATAACTTTGTGAGCTCTAGCAATTTTCCCTTCCTAAGTGAAGACTTCGTTACGTAAATATAAGAGAAACATCTACATGGAAAATATAGTAATTAAATGTAGTTTAACAGAGAAAACGTCAAATTCAGTGGTTAGGCGGAAGAGCAGGCCCTATGGCCTGAGCCTCGCCATTAATAAAGACATTATTATTATTATTATTATTATTATTATTATTATTATTATTATTATTATTATTATTATTATTATTAAAACGTTTTTGGCGTGAAAATAGGCTTTGACGTACTTTCGATGCTTCAGTTTTGATGAATTTTACCTATTTCCTGTGTAAAATTAAGTGACACGAGTTTAAAAAATGGTTTTTGGTACTATTAAAAAAAATTTCAAAATATTTCATATCTACGATCTTGTTATGAGGATGATTTGCAATAAAATCCATTATTGCCAAAGACTGGTACTTAGGAATCACTGGGAAAATACTCTGACCAGTCATCTTCAGACACTTCTCCATATCACTACCGCACAATATTGTTTTCCTTCGCAAGTTACACCCTTCTAAACTTTTACAAGATTCAACTGGAAAACTTTGTAATATCAGGCGTGCCAACATAATGAATTTAACCTTTTTTACATTTACAAGGAAAGCAATACTTCCTTAAAGAAAACAGTATTTTGATTATGTAAGTCTATTGAACTTACTTACTTACAAATATCAGTAATAAATTTGGCCTTTCATGGCTTTAAAAAATCTATAAGTCTTAAGTGACACTTGAGGAGAAGCATTAATCAATTAATATTAACATCTTAAAAAGACGTCGTAAAATTATTGCGGATAGAACTTTTTTATTTTTAAAAAGTATAAACAATTGCATGTTGATCTAATTACACCGTCCGTAAGTCCAATATGAAACAAAATAGGCACCTCAGAATAATAAACAAATAAATGAGCAGTGGGGTAATTGGGAATGGGTATAGTAAGCGGTGAGAAGTGCAGGGGCGAGAATATGAACAATTTTTGCGGTATTGTTTCATTCCAGGAGCAAAGAATGTCAAAGGCTGGAAGGAGAATACAAGACGTCCACGCCTGGAAATAAATAGTTTGGAAAGAGTTTGTTGCAATTAATTCTCGTTTTCTGAAAGCAGGTTTGTCTCCCTTCGGGTTTCCCCCCCCCCCCTCCCGAGAAGTAGTACAGTACTTCCTGGCGGCTTTGTTGCAACGGAGAGACAATATTGGGATTGAGTACCAGAATTAGAATAACGTAGAATGTAGTTTTTGTAATGGCTGAAGGACCTTCTGCCGAGCCACTTGTGTCAAAAAGGTAAAAACATTTCTTTCAAATAATGACATTCTCAAATACTTTCTAAGTAGTGTAACTTTTTATCAAAAACACATGAGGATGCCTGTTATCGAAAAAGATTAATCCTGGCTCCTTTACGTAGTATGTGAGGGTTGGGCAGAAGTCACGGCATTTATTTATTTGACCATTGTAGAACCACCACCATTGATGAATAATAAAATAAAATTGGTTCATGGGATTGGTCAATGTGGGTAACGAAACAATCAAATTTCAATTTTTTAATAATTTTTAATTATTTTAATATTTTTCAATTATAAAATGTTCCACCCGAGCTGGGTATTTCAGAAAAAAATAATTGCGATGACCCACCCATGCTGGTAATTTCAGATCCCCCATCGTATTACACAGTAGTATACGTCGAATAATCCCTATCCCGTTTTTTGGGGGTCACATTTATGTGTGGGGAACCTGATATTTTGTGGCCTTTCTAGGCAATTTCTCTTGCCAATTGCTGACACGAATTAGATTCGGTCTTATTCTACATCAGCGCATTCCACACGAAGTTGTAATTATTGTTCCAATCGAAATTAACAGTAGAATTCGCCGACGTGCGTCCTCTATGCGTCGGCCTCGAAAAGTCGACTTGAACCTCCAACCCCAATACAGATATACAGATACCGTGTCGTAACACTGTGTGAACGATCTCCATGATAGTTGGCACATCGAGGTGTTTTATCAACGGTAATGTTTATGTCCTGTTAATTTTGTTGTAACTCTACTAGATGATGCTGGAAAACAAAATTGCGTTTGATTTTAATTCAATTTGCATTCAAATTGCGCCACTTGGACTTCATTGTTGCTGACCGTTGCTACATGACACAGGGCGTCGCTCAGAACAACCGGAGAGCGAAAGGAAATGAGAGACGGAGACTGATTGAGTGATTGAGGCAGAGAGAGAGAGAGAGAAAGAGAGAGAGAGAGAGAGAGAGAGAGAGAGAGAGACAGACAGACAGACAGAAAGATACGCAGAGAGAGAGAGAGAGAGAGAGAGAGACGTAGAGAGACGCAGGGAGGTACAGAGAGAGTCACAGGGAGATACTCAGAGAGAGAGACACACACACACACAGACAGAGAGAGACACGCAGAGGGTCACATAGAGACATGCAGAGTGAGTCAGGAAGGGAAACACGGAGAGAAATATTGATAGAGAGGGAGGGAGAAGGAGAGGGAGAGGGATGGAGAGGGAGAGGGATGGAGAGGGAGAGGGATGGAGAGGGAGAGGGATGGAGAGGGAGAGAGAGGCATGGAGAGCCACAGAGAAGGTTTCTTTTTCACAAAGATTGAATATTAAGAAACTCGGGCAACGCCGGGTGTTTTGCTTGCCCGACTTTCGTGTTTTTATTTTTTTCGGCGCAAAATAATTAACGTGCGCTATTGTCACTTTAAGGGTCGGTTATCCAGATATTTTTAATCTTAACCCTTTTTCTAAATATGTGGTTTTAAGATTTTAATAGTTTGACAAGCTCTTTCTTAGTAACATTGAAATGGGGCAATTTAAACAAGTTTCATAAATCGCTTCTGTCGTTTCCTAAATAACCACTCTCATATATTAAATGGATTGCAGTATACACAATACAGCATTCTTTTAAGCTATTTTCGTATGCAAAATTGAGCATGCAACTGAACAGTTTGAACTAGTTTCAGACATTACTGTAGACAGAAGTATATAGACTTAAATGTAGCAACAACACTAAGAGTAAAAACAAATAATCAGCATTCAGTCAAAAATATTCAACTTCTGCAAAAGGCACAAACATACGGTTATGTACCGCAAGGACGAATATTTGCACAAACCTCGTGAGTAGACCTCGGATTTTAAGATGCCTATTTAGTTCCTTTAGGAGGTCGTGGGAAATAATTTAAAGCATCTAATAATGTCTAAGGAGCTCTGCAAGTCAATAATATAAAGAGTATGTTTCACGCTCCTCTCTGATTAGAACGCAATTATGAGATTGTAGAGGTGCGCTGTTGACAATTTCAGAAGGAAAAGCGTGACAAAATGAATGAAATGCGAATAAAATATGCTTGTAGCTACTCTCAGAAATGTAAAAATACTTCACTTTCCTGAATAATAAATAATGCCAAATTAATTTTTTTGTGATCTATTTTAGATACCAGAAACAACGTTTCATGTATGTTTTTTAAATTACTTTGGTTAATCATTTTGTAACGTATTTTATGTGCCTAAATCATCACTATTTTGCATCTACAATTCCAAGGTATACTCATGAGTCCACTTCGAACATGAACACTTTACCACACCTTCTATATAAGCGGCACCATACAGGCCACAATGCGTGCTTTCATTTGTTTCATCAAATACATTGACTGAAAACAACATTTCTGGTCAGGCTGTTGTCCTCCTTTCCGTTGTTTCATTGTTTTTGCCATCTCAGTTATTTTACTAGGTTCCTGATTTTTGGTGTGCTGTCCTATATGCTGCCGTTTCTGTTCCTTTTGTTCGGACTGCAATTTAGAACGACGTCTTCTGAGCTCCTTTGGCTTCTCTCTTACTGTAAGAAGTAAAAGGTTTAGGGAATGGGTTTTATTTGTTTAATTGGAATCACAAGTTTTGAGCTTGTTGGTGGGACAATTTTCTCGACATTTGCAGGAGTAATAATGTCATTTTCTGCCGAACTTTGGAAAATGACTTGTGATTCATAAACAATGGTTTCTACTATTCTCACTTCTTCTATTCACATTAAAATGTTTACTAACAAAATCGGATGCAGTAAAATATTTCGATCCATTAGCCATGTGACAGATACTGTTCTTCCAGGATTGCAGTGGAATCATTTTTTCTCTGCATCGTTGAGATACGTTTCAAGAGGATCAAGAATGTAGACATCTAGACTCTAGAGAGTGAGATCTGCAGCATTCTATTAAACATCCTTTACACTATACTCAAGAAAACGATGGAGCCATTATTTTGAAAAAAATGAAAATGTCCAGAGGCTTCATGTAAAGTACCTCTTAAAATTAAAATATCGATTTAAATTTCAAGGGTTCGTGGCATCAGCCAGCTCGATTGGGGAATATCAATTTTTGGAGAAAATCGACTGATTGGTTTAGCTGCTAGCGTTGTTCTCAGACGGCCGGCCGGCCAGACGTTTTGCCGTCATTTGATTTTTCGGTATCAAAGACCTACAGAACATGGATTCTGGCTAAATCACGTGTAAGACGATTTTTCTTTTAAATTTAGAAACTGGATTTATCCACTTTTTCGTTACCAGAGCCCTGTAATAAGAGTTTTTGTGTCGAAAATTCGCGTTTTTTCGCGCAGCACTACATAACATTATGTCTGTTGCGTAAGCGGCAGCGAGAAATTACTAAAGTAATGCAACTCAAAGATAAGGCGTACGTTGAGGGGCACCGTGTGTGACGTGAGTAGGCGTGAGCGCTGCATCGGGAGAGTTTGTGCGCGGACGCAGCAGCGGCCAGCACTCGCGCACGCGGCTCACGTCTCATTGCGTGACGTCCGAAGGTTTCCACTTCCTAACGCTCCTTTGTCGATACAGCGGACGTCTCTTTCTTACGATTGTCAACATTCGCGCTGCAAGTAAACTGAAGGTGGCGAAGAGACAATGCACAAAACAGTAAACGAAAGAGGAATGCACGCTAGAAAAACAATAGTCAATATAAAACAAATATGCTGTAAATTATTAACATATTAAAAAAATCATTAGTGCCAATTTGAACGTGTCAGTTTCATCAAATTCATCATATTTCAGTTCGATAAATAATTCTTGATTTTAAACGTCAATAAGGAATGGAGAATAAAATACATTTGAATTAGAATAATCACACAAAAGCAAAAGGACGTCCTACGTCTAAAATTAATGCAATAATTCAATATTAATACAACACAGCAATGCAATCACGTGTATACTGAAAATACGAAGTTGATTTCGATTTTTCCGTTGAGAGCGGAGTGGGAAGTGATAGCGAACCACTTGTTTCTCCTGCCGGATAATTGTTGCGGAAAGGAGTAGAAAACAGGAATTTCGAGGAAAGTATAAGGCATTTTTATTAAAATTTCTCTCCATATATTACCGATATTTATATCATTATATTCCTCTCTTTGATAGCTTGAGAATGCTTGTGGAAAAATGTTTCCATTTAGAAATCCAATGTCGGGACGATGAATCTAAAATTACAAACGATTCAAACAAAAGCATGAAATTCGTGTTTTCCCCCATCAGCGTCGCACTACAATGCGATGCCTCAAATCGTGCCAAGACATTTGATCTTCCTAACACAAAGTGCTCATGATGAATATAATTGCACTTTTAAATATCTCTTTTTCGTCTTGTAAACCCAATGAACCTTTACAAATGAGATTTCATTACAAATATAGCTTCTCTGGCTTTTTACAAATATTTAATACGCTAAGTTAATACTTTGTATCGTTTTTAAGAAATGATCACCTCAAAAACTAGTATGTGTACTAATAGTAGAGAGCTAATTACACCCCACAGTCTTATCAAACAAAAACAATGTTCGCAGAAAATAGCTTAGAGCAAAAAAGAGCACTTGTAACCTACAACACACATTGCACCATAACACGGAATTCGGAAATTCTTAAGACGGTTTTCGTCTTCCTTCATTGTCAGGAGGAATTTTCATACCGTACTCTACAGAATGTAATCTTCTTAGACGATCTGTTACATTTTGTTATGGTTGCACTCCCCCCCCCTTCGTAAAAGGTACGTTCATAGTTGGGTCCCAGTGTGAGGGCATTTTCATTTTCGATTTTAAAAAAGCGATCATTTGATGATTATCTTGTGATGGGGAAATGCAGTACGAACACAATTGCGGAAGATACAGGAGAATGTGAGGTAAATTGATTCACGTGTCCGCGCACGTCAACTGTTACGTTATTTTGTTCGTGAAGTGAAAGTTTTTAATGCTTGGAAGCTGCATTGTTATTTTCCCTCTGAGTGGCGAGATTCGGTGCCAACCTACTCGCCACGGCTTGCGGGTAATTTCACTGTCCAGGTGTATCCCCCGTAAGAGTACCGCCCCAGTCGGGACAAACTCTAAGCACCCGAACGACACGTGTGGTATTGCATGCATGTAAATGTAAGGCATTTAAGTAAGGGGGGAGTATTGGACAAGGAAGAGGTGTGGGAGACTTCGATCTGTGCTTGGCCCGTTTGTTAGGATACTGTTTCGGCATTCGCCTGGTGTTGAACAGAGAAACAATGGTAAACTACCGATCGGAGCAGCCGGGCGCTAGAAATCTCTCCTAAACAGCGAATGAAATCGACTTACCTATCTAGCTAGTCGAAACGTCGCTACCATCAGGAATCGAACTCTAGGACTTTTCGGTGGGAGTTGCTGCAGAGTCAGTGGCAATGCTCTGAGCTAAACTCCCGTGTATATGCCGCGGAAGATGTGAAAGATCATGAGGGGAACATATGGAGAAATACCTGGATGGAAACATGAGGGGTATTTGCGGGAGTGCTTGCGAGGAACTTGAAAGTATTGCGCGGGAAAATGCAGGAATACATGCGTAACGTAGAGCGGGGTGCGAGTAATATACGGGGGTCAGGTGTGGCCTCAATTATATTTCTAGAGTGATTATACAGCAAACCCTCGTTAACACGAATTTTAAGGGACTGAAATAGTCAATGCTCTTGATAAATTTTTTTTTGTAATCCGGACCGGGACTGTATGAACAGCACTAATTTACCTCGCTCTCCCAGCCTTGTGGATGAATATGTAAGGAGGAAAAGTATATGCTACCCAGCGTGAGAAACTTGCAAGGCGACTTCATCTGCCTGTCTAAGGTGTATAAATATCTACAATTAATTTGAAATGAAATAGATGTGCACATGCAGTACAGGATAAATGTTACAAACTTCCTTACACCAGCCCATAGCTGTTTTAAATGGTGTTTTAAATGGATAACATAATGTACTTACGGAGAGCCAGAGGGATCTTTCCCAAAGCAGTAAATATATTTATTATTATTATTATTATTATTATTTATTACTCCTCTAATTCTCAAGATATGTCAGAGCTTTCCTGCTCAACACACCACTTTTCTACAGAAATCTGGAGTTTCTACGATGAAGAGTTTCCTCATACAGAGTTTGAAACAACTTTTGTGTAGTCCTTCCCTAATGATAGTTTTGGTGGTCTTTGCTTCGTTGGACCTTCATTCACCTCATTCAAGGCACATAAACTTTCTGGTGATGTTTGCCTTACCTAATAAAGCGGCCTTTTGCATAGTTCTAAGATGTTTTTCTGATAGGTTCAGACTTTTTCCAGCCTTCTGTCAATCCTTCGCAACTGCACCATTTGCCGAAGCTATCACAGGAACTATCTTCGCTCTCTGCAACATATCCTTCAACTCAACAGCTAGGGGCTGGTAGTTTGTTTTCTCAGCAACAGTTGGCACCAGTTTGTCGTCTGTAAGAACTGCAACATCAATAATCGTAGCATATCTCGTTATTTTGATCAAAACCACCTATGTCTTGTCTTTTTGCTTCAACAGTCAGTTGATATTCCACAGTAGTCGCGCTACATTATTACAGATAACTTCTTTAGACGTACACTTATAATACGGCTGCTCTTTTTCTACTCGATTATATTTATTTGCAAGTGCATGATGAATTACTTTTGCTACATTACTATGTCGCTGCAAGCATTCAGCTTGTGCCAAAGATGGACATCCATTGCACCTTATGATTTATTGGTAGTTTGCTATTAATGTTTTAGCCCATAAGATATTTTTGATAGTCTCTGGTTTTAATAACTTGGTCTGGTATGGAGAACAGGAATCCCTCTGTCACATCATGAATACCCGCTGTTCGCATCTACTTTGCAGCCCATTTCAGATCAACATCTTCAGAACTCAACGTTGCTATAAACCTGCCATGCAGTTCTTTTGACTTCCAAACATTAGTTCGATTTTGAGCTGTCAAATAAAGGAAATCTCTTTTTTCTTGGACTAGACTTAATGGGCTGATATTTTTTATAGTGAGAACAAATTGCTTTATTAAGTGGAATACCAACTGACAGAAAAAAAATGACACAATTTTTCTTCCTGATGTCGCCACAGTGCTTCCAAATTCAATAGACCTCTGCCTGAATTATTTCGAGATAGGTATAATCTTCGTATTGAACTATGTGGATGATGGAGTCAATGTTTGGTGAGCGCCGTTCTCAATTTTATGTCGAAAGCTTGTAAAGAGGTCCATTTTATCACTCCAAAGGTATAAGTTGGTGTAGGAATAGCCCACGTGTTAGTTACAGACATTTTATTTCTTGAGTTGATGCTTGTCTCACAAATTTATTATTATTATTATTATTATTATTATTATTATTATTATTATTATTATTATTATTAAAATAATGGAATAGCAATAAGAGCATGGTATAACATATATTCAAAGAAGAAGATAGTAATTGAAAATATAGTTCTAGCTGAAGTAAGAAAATAGTTACTGAAAATTATTGTTACCCCGGTCAACTGAAAATATTTATAAGTTTATTGTAAAATTTGCATTTAATTGTATTTATCTGAAGCATATTCAATGCGTGCAATGTTAAATCTTCGGTAAACATGTTGATACAAAAACGAATCAAATCATCGAAAATTATTTAGTAATGAGAGCTCTCAATATACTGGTGGTGTATAATGTGGATAGTATGTGCAGATTTGGAAGAATCTTGCTAAAAACACGAAATGGATTAGTTTCAATATAAGAACAAAATACCTTCAAACTTTCTGTGTTTCATTATAAGCGAGAAGCATCGGATGGGGTCATTGAAATAATTGACAACAGTCCAAGATCGGTTCAGTAAAAATTTCAAACAATTGTCTAGTCAAAAATGTTCCAAACAATAGTTTATTTCAATGTGTGGAGGTATACGTATCCTTAGGGTACTTAGCGCAACAAAAAATTGGCAGCAAGAGGGTTATATCTATATGCAAGAGCTGAGACGTTTCGCGAGAGCGACCAGCGGGTGCTGGATGTAGTAACTTGGGTTTATGCCGCTTGCAATGGCCTGGGAAGCTGTCTGCGGTCTCCCGTGCACCTCCACCACTGGTGAACGCTTTCCCATGTATTGTGAACCTTACAACACGAACCCTACTCTTTAGTACCTCTACCCCTAGCCTCAGAGTTCCATCTTAAAATTTTTCAGATACCACCGGTTCTCTTTTTAGTATAAGGAAATAATCTTCATCGAAGACACTTAAAGAGAAAACTAAAAATAGAATTCTTTGACTCTCAGGAACATAATCAACCTTTTTCTAGATTCTTGTTAAGTATCAAACAAATGATATAAATTTGTGTGATTACCAATAACTTAGCACACAATTGCTGAGCGCCATTGGCCACGCAAGAGTGCGAATGACAAAAAACTGGAGTATATGTACTACAGAAAGTAAAAACAATGTTTTGACCCCGACGTGATTTGAACACGCAACCTTCTGATCTGGAGTCAGACGCGCTACCGTTGCGCCACGGAGTCGACTATATCTTCTCGAAAAGGACGCAAGAGGGGGATAAGCTTGGTTCCGGGTTGGGGGGTGGATGCAGCGTAGACTAAAGGACGCATGTGGTAATGGCATCTGTGTGCTTTGCGGTGATAGGGAAGACTGGATCTACATCCTCTGAATTCTCTGTGTAACGGAAACATGGAGAAGAAAATGGATGGGAATGGGAAATTACTACTTCCTAAACAGGAACGTAACGCTCGCCCAAAACATTTTAGGTAATAAAAGGCCTAAATTTATGAAAGAATTAGGAACATTTTTGGGAAAGGTTCGGACCATTAGGAAAACTGAAATGAGGGAGTGGGAAAAGCACTGGTTAACTTGAGCGGAACCTAGATTGGAGAGAAATAAATAAGTCAATAAGCTAACAATAAGTAAGTTAATCAGTAATTTTATGTTAAATTAGTAAACAGTTAAGAAATAACTCATAAGTCGTAGTCAATTGGTAAGTAACAGGTCAATATAATAAATAAAATAAAACTGGCATAGTAATAAGCACATTAGGGGGTGAAGGTAAGGGGGGTCGAAAATATAAGGGCAGAGGCGTTGGTGCGGACGATCTTCGGTGGCGCTGTTTGATTTCAGGTGCTGAGGAGGCCAAGCACTAGAAAGAGACGGCGGGACGCCCGCGCCAGAAAATAAATAGTTAAAATAAACGTCGGATAGATTAGTATGTACTCGGCTTCTGACGGCAGGTTTTTCCTCCTTCAGGGATTTTTTTCCTGAGCCGTACCTTATGGACTCTTTCCCGCGGCTTTGATGCGATGGAGAGACCGATTTGGTGAATACCAGAATTGGAAAGATTAGAACGCGAAAGGATGTAGGTATTGTAATACTTAAAGGCCTTCGGCCTCGCCACATAGGATCAAGTAAGCTAATTTGTTTGTAATAATTACCTATTAAATAAATAAAAACAAATAAATAAAAAAACTGGAGAATTGAAAATTATTACAGATATGCGTTAATTTGTGTTTTTCCATTTTAATATGTTTTAAGTGTCATTACTTAACTTTTCATACTTTTCATACATTTCAATTAGTTTTTGTGTGGTGACATAGAAAAAGTTAGAATTACCACGCTTCCTGTTCGTCAGTTTCAATTATTCAGGAAACGTATGGCCATATTAAAGACGAACCAATTTTCTCGAAACTATTTCATTTATTAAATCATTTTCATATTCTTAACAGCGCAACTTTTCGAGGTTCTCAATTTGCCTCATCATCAGGCTTAATGTATGATAGGCATATTCACAAGAATAATTAAATTTAAAATATTTTTCGGTATAAACCAAAAGTCATGACGAATAAAATATTAAATTTCAGTGAACTTGACAGACTGTCGGTTGGACGTGCCTGTTGTTGTGATAAGATGTATATTGTTGTAAAGAGGTTACGAAAACATGATAAAGTTTTTTAACATGATCATAATGACCGTTTTCTGATATCATTGGTTATTAGATATAAATCTTCTTTGTATAGACTTACCTTCTCTACGAAAAAGAATAAAATTAATGAAAAGCGGAAAATCTCGACGACGCCCAGATTCTATTTCTACGAACATCATTAAATTAGGTTGTAGTTGTGTATTTATTGAAGCTTAGGGACCCTCCGTCTGCTGAGGCCCACGAATGATGTTCTAATGAAGAGATGATGGTCCGGCCCCAGAGGGGAAGATGTGGGCGGACATTAGTGCCTCAACAAGCCAACCGGCTGCGAAGGAATAACTAATAATGAGCTGCGCAGCTGGGAAAACTGTCCGAAATCTCATGAGAAGGCCATGTATACGTTTAGCTCAAAATTATTCAAGTGTTCTTTGTTCTTAAATGGGAATATACCACATTAAGATAAGAATAATGAGCAACACACTTCCCTCGCTGTTTCCTCCTCAAGGGGGCTTCCATAAAAAACTGACCTCCGCAACCAGTTTCAGAGAATGAGACAGAAGGAAAGAGTGACCGGGGGAAGGAGAGATAGAGGGAAAGAGAGAGACAGAGAGAGAGAGAGAGAGACAGGGAGAGAGTCAGAGCGGTAGAGTCAGAGAAAGATGGAGAGGGACAGAGCAAAACAGAGAGAGAGACAGAGAAAGACAAAGAGAGGCAGAGAGAGACACAAAGAAACAGAGAGATAGAAAGAACAGAGAGAGAAAGAGAGAAAGAGACAGAGACAGACGAGAGCGAGCGAGCGAGCAAGCGAGAGAGAGAGGAAGAGAGAGAGAGAGAGAGCGAGAGATAGAGAGAGAGGAAGAGAGAGAGAGATAGAGAGATAGAGAGAGAGATAAATATAGAGAGACGTAGTGAATTCATGCTTTATCATTGCTAATAATTGATGCAATGCTAAATGAGAGAACTCGGAGTTACATGAATCATATACATGTAGTGTACTCATTTGATAGGTCTCGTACACAACAGATTGTAAATGAATGAGATATTTGCTTGGGTCGCTTGTAACTAGTATAATTTAAAAATGGCTTAGCCATATGTTTCATTAAAAATATCCGTAATCTTATTAGAAAAACAAAAATTCTGAACAAACACTAATAACTCAAAAAAGAATGCATATGATCTGAACGTTGATTGCTTTCAAGAATTTGCGCATTCGGAGAAGACAGCGCGAGCGAGAAGTAGAAGAGAGAAGAAGAAGAACGAAGAGAATGAAGAGAGAATAATAAGAGTGAATGAGAAAAGAGAATAATAAGAGTAAATGAGAAGAGAGAAGGAGTAGAGAGACGAAGTAGAGTAAATGAGGAGAGAGAAGTAGAAGAGAAAAGAAGAAAGAAAGAGAAGGGACAAGAAGAAGAGTGAAGAAGAGAGTGATAAAAGAAAATAAGAGGTTATAAGAAGAGAGAAGAATTAGAGGTAGAATAGAGAAGAATAAGTGATGGAAAGAAGATATAAGAATGAGAGATAGGAAGTAGAGAGAAGAAGAAAGAGAAGAATACTGAAGAAGGAGAGCAAAAAAGTGAAGAAAAAGAAGAAAATACATAGCCCAAAACTGTGCTTCTTGAAAAAATTACTGTTGTATTCTGCTCGATATCTCCTTTGACATTTCGATACCGAGCGGAGGGCCAACAGAGTTGCCAATATAGATACTCGAAAGACTGATATAGAAGTGCTATATACCGCATGGTGAAGAAGAAGAAAATATGAGAAATACTTCGTTGTCCATTCATTACATTAGATAATCAAATTTATGCGAAACTTCTTGAGGCAGCCACAAACAACTGCGTCAGAGAAGGCAACTTTTTATTCTACTAGTCACAAGATTCTGAAGGACATTCAACTCACAACCAATCTTGCCGCTTTTTCGTCCCAATGATATACGGTTTCACCTCCAACATTTTAACACACAATCCACTCTCTCATTATTCGCGAGTGGTGTCAGATATTCATGATTATGAATGACGGAAATGCCAAAACAGTCGGCCTGTGCCGTGCGCAGAAAGTCTCTGAACGAAAAATCACAATAAACATGCATTGTACATACCAGCAGGTGTTTTATGAGTATTTCTAGAATCTACTTTTTCAATTCACATAATGATTTGCCTAGTCTGCGAGCTAGATTTTCATTTCTATCATAAAAAACTAGTGGGGCTATAACAGCACATACCTTCTCGCGTTCTTGGAAACAGCTACGTAATATTGAAATATTGTATTTTCAGCATTACTAACACTTCAGCTATTACTTTCATACGTCCAATTCAACCAAGAAGCAAGCAACGCACTGTTGACCGAGGAGCGTTGTCAAAACTATGTGCATTTGCTTGGCGAATAATATCAATTCTTTGCAAAAATGCTTATTTCCGTCTGTATTCAGATTTCAACTTGTTTACCAGTTAGTCATGTTAGATCATACACAGTTGATAAATAACTCTAATGCTAATAAACTAATTAAATTACTAATATTCACCGATTTTTAATATTAATTTATTTTATTAATGCCTTATTATATATTAACACCGCCTCAAACAAAGCGCAAGAAAATGAAACTTTAAGATAGTATGTTTGTTAAATCGACCACGATACCCCCAAAAATACTTTAAATGAATGTCAAATCTCTGTTCTTCAAGACGGTAAGGAACAATTTGGCCCTTACCACATTAATTTTTTAATAAAAGAATATTAAAATTAGTGTAGACTTTTATGGAAAAACTTTCGCGGGCATAGGTTTCTTTAAGTTAATGAATACGTTATACCGTTTATGTACCTTTCGTTTCAATCAATAGACAGTATTTTTTAGAAATCAGATTATATTAAATGTAACAAATGTCACCGGGCATTCTTTGGAGAAATTTATAAAACACTGCTGCGAAATGCATCGCAAACTCGACACAAGCTCGACAAAATAACGGTTGTATCGTATCACTGCCACCACCTCGACGTTCAAACAACAATGATCTTCTTAAATATCGATTACGGAATTGTGGCGCAAATTTTAATGAAGCTTTGTGAATTGCTTGAAAGAAATACATCAATACATTGAGTATACAAATTGTATAAAAGTGAAAGCGCGAGAAAGTAAAAATAGAATTAATATTGGCGCTTACAATAGTAAATTATAATTAAAAATAAATTAATTATTTTTCAACTCATTCATTCAATTTCTTTCGTTAGTCGTAGTTGGTGTGATATATTTCATTAATTTCAAGCACAAATTACGTTAAAACTAATATTTTTTTCAAAAAGTTGTACATAGTCTTTTATAAAGAGCTAACTAATTACAACATACTTTGTTTGAGGCAAAAATCTTTATTTTCAATTTTGTAGTTTTGAAATTATTTTTCCAATTTTCGAAAAAAACGAGAAATACCCGAAAATGGGACTAGCACCTAATTTTCTAACACGGTTTCTACCGTTTCTTATTACATAAGCGGAGAAAATTTAAAGAAAAAAATTGGACCGATGTTTTAGAAAAATATTGCGTAAATTACAAGCGCCAATTACGAGAAAATTTTAACAATTGCAAAAAAATACATGACTTTTTGAAGAGATCGACAGTTTCGTTACCAGAACCAGTCAATAAAGGTTTTTGTGTCGAAAATTTGCCTTTTCCGGCATACGCAAACGGCACATACTGAACAATTAAAGGTATGGACTTATATTTTTTTAAAGTTTTGAACATTTCAAACGGACTTGACATAAAGTCATCCTAAACTTTAAAGAAATATTTTAAAAATCGCAGAGCTTTGAGTCGGATTTAAGCCGGTGAATATTCATTTTGCAAAATATCCTAGGGATAGGCGTTCCTTAGGCGCTCACAATGGGACGGACTCAGACAGGCAGATGAGCAGACGGATAGACGGACCTTTTGCCGTAAATCAATTTTTCGCTATCAAGAACCCACGAATCGTGAAATTTGATTACTCAAAGTTTTAAAAGCCGGTTTTAAAAGCCAAAGTTTTAAAAGGCAGTAGTGCCGTAGCGACCTCGGACCGAAGGATCGCGGGTTTGAGTCCCACCTCGGGCATGGTTGTATTGTGTTCGTCCTTTCATCCCCCCTATCATCATATCGTGTCATCCTCACAGTTGCCATACCGTTACAAGCAATAGTGGTCGCTAATGTCCTAGAAGTTGATGCGACCTTAAAAAAAGCTTTAAAAGAATAATTTTTATTTGGACAATATTTATCCCTTTTTTCTGTATCACGGCCTTACAATGCAAGTTTTTCTGGCGAAAATTTTGCTGTTTTGTGCCGCAGAAATTCATAACTTTCTCTATACTACATACATTAATCCTTATGTACTTGCTACGGCTGCATGTAAACTTGTAGGCCGGCACGCACGGCCTGACCTGTGATCCATTAGTTACGCAGCTCAGTGGATAGTTACGCACAGAATGGATAATGACCAGATATCCCCAAACGAATCATTTGAAACTCATTGCACTTCAGCTCTTCATCTCAATTCACCGAAAGGGACCGAGAGTCCTTTAGAGTCCCAACCGTGGCAGAATTTTCGACACAAGCTGCATAGCTACTTCGAATTCGGCCGCTGACAGGAGGAGAAATCTAGTGACCGGTTGCTCTGATCGGTAGTTTTCCGTAGTGTCTCCGATCACCATCAGGCGAATACCGGACAGTACCCTAACAAACTGGCCACGACCCGCACGCGATCTTTCCTTCCTCTTTCTTGTCCTATCCTCACCCTTACACGCACTTGCACTAACATGCCCTACACTACCACACATGCCGGGAGACCGGTCGGGAGTTTAGGGCTTGTCCCGGATGGGGGTGTGCCCGTTGGTGAGAGATACCTGATTGGGGAAAACCGAGCAAGCCGGCCGGTAGATCGGCATCGGATCTCTCCTAGCAGGGAAAGATCACCGCCACATCCCGTGAAAACATATAGTACACTCACGGGACTAATGACTTCAGCAGTTGATGAGCTTGAAATCACCAATCAATCAATCAATCAAAACGTATTCACAGAAGGGGCCGCGGCAAGGAAATTAATGAAGGAAATGCGCAATATGCCTCCACGCACTAAAACATGCCACCTTACATGCCCCCAATCAGGCTAGGGGTATCACCTCCTTAGGCAAAAAGCTAAGACCCAAGCGACTTCCAGGCCTACCTCATTCCAAAAATCTTGCTAAAGCTTGATTTACAAAAACACATTTGTGCTCACCTTTATCTTGTTATTAAAGATTGATCTGTGGTTGGGAGCGTCCATCTTACCGCAGTACCCAAGATGCACGCCCGGGATGGAATTTGAGCACCTTGAAAGCGTGCCTGCCAAGGCAAGCCAAGCTCTTAAGGAGATAAGTCAGTGAAGAAAACATCTTTTCTATTTTCAGTTTATTGATTTATTGTCATCAGCATCGGAAACAAATGTTTGTGTTGGATCGCCAGGACGAAGCGGGCACCTACTTTATGCGAGTGCGAGCGCGCAGACAAAGTTTGAAAATTTCAGAAAATATCTCGACAAGGGCAAAGCTAATTAATCTGAAAGAGTGAAGGAGGAAACTAGAAACATTAAATGTCATTACAAATCAAATAGTTGGCGACAGGGCGATCTTTGTTCTCGGGGTAATGATTTTGAAAACGAGGAAGTAAATTATTTTTTTCTTTTCGTGTTTTCGTTTCGTAAGGTGAAGGGATTATTTTTTCCTGATGTTTCATGTACATCAAAGAGAAGTTTTATTTACACATTGCTCCATCCACAATAAGGAGTTGATAGTTCAAATTGTGAAAACATCGCCTAGGAATTTCAAATGCGTGGACTTTTCATTTCAAAATATCAGCATGCGATCTTTTGGGAGGTGAGTTGGGGGACAATCTGATCCTGAGCAACCGAATCTACAAACTGCAATGAGGCAATGACCAAAGGAAAGTACACAAACGTTTCCTAATACACTTATAAATGGCTTGTACGTTTCATCACAATTCTTTTGACTACGATGTCACAGCGGCTGCTTACATGAAGTCGGTCACTCTGGTATATAATTTCAATTACGCAACGTCACCAAGTTATAATTTTAAGAAAGGGTAAATCGTGTTTTCGTCATCTTGCAGCACAAATTCCGTTGGAGACTCTGAAGAACATTCTTTTGAGGATACCTAATGTTTAAGGAATTTGCTATTCATTGCAGTCTACCGTTTATTGTTTGTACAATGCTGCGAAAATTCATTTTTTGTTATATATTTACAATAATTTACTTCACAAAAGAGTATAAAGACAAATGCAATTTAGCAATGCAAACAATTATTTCTGAAAGACAGTACCTTGGCATATGCAGTAAAGTACTGTAGTTTGAAGATTGTGCATTTAGTGCGACACTTGAAAGGGGGCAGAGTTTTTTTCGATATTGAAAGTTTGGAACTGCCCATGATCCAAATTTACGTTTTTGTTTCTTTGAATCACACGCGATCCTTCCTTCTCCTCAAACGCCACGTCCAATCCCTCCGTGGCTGATTATTCCTTCACTAGGGCCAGAGTTCGTTCCTTGACCAGTAGAACCGAGCTCTGGGCAAGTCTTCTAGGGGGTCTCCCGTTTCACTTGCCTTTAATTCACCATTTATAGTTCATCTCATCTTTACCAGCACATATTTTTTAGATTACTCGTAGACCTTAATGACCTTGATAATTGAAGGGCTCTTGAACCCAAATAATTGATAAACGCTTATAGAACTGTCGCTATGTGGATATCAGGCTTCAATGGGGTTCTGGCACCATAAGAAGAAATCAGCTCTACGAGATATGCTTCGGATTTTAGTTATTTGTTTGGAGAGCGAACACTTGGAAAGACACGCCACAGTTGCTAGTGCGTTTGAGCACAGGCTGTGACGGAGAGGGGAATTGTGTTTTGCAGTGGGAGGTTGTAGAAGGCTGGAACTGAGCGATATCGTTCCAAACGACGGATCTTATAGATTGTATAGGATCAGGTCGAAATGGAAAGGCTGGGAACGGAATGGATGGGACAAGTCGGGTCAGAATGGGAGAGAGTGATTGGGGTCGAGCCGGACCGGCTTAGATGACTCGGGGCGTCACTCACTGCCACTGTAGAGCCTGTGAATGCGAGATCCTAGGATTCGAGTCCCGACGATGTCAGGATTTTCAACACTAGCTAGGCAGCTAGGGCAAATACAGCCGACGCCTGGAGGCCAGCTACTCTGATCGGTAGTTTTTTGTGGTTTCTCTGATGCATACCAGACGAATGACAGTGCAATACCTTAACAAACGGGACACGAATCGCGCGCGTTTCCGTTCTCTTCCTCGTCCTATCCTCACCCCTTCCTTACACTTACACTCACATGTACTTCACTTCTCTACATGCCGGGAGACCTGTCGGGAGCTTAGGGATTGTCATTTTTAGGGCGGTGCCCCGCTGGTGGAGATACGTGGGAAACGTCCAGAAGCCGACGTGTAGATCGGCAGCGGATCTCGCCATCCATCGGAAAAACATGACCGCCACCTCTCGCGACCAAACGTGCGCTACTGTCAGAGGACTAATGACCTTATAAGTGGACACGCCCGGAAGCACCAATCGATCAATCGAAGAACGGGGTCAGAGGGGGTCGATGAAGGCCGGGTGGCAGCGGAAGTGCAGGGGTCGGCGAGGCGCAGCGGGGCGTCGGAAAGAGGAAGCAAGCGCGTTTCGCCCGTTGGGGGG
>BOPP01000033.1:970205-1051772 GCA_017312745.1 Gryllus bimaculatus
CCGCCGGCTCTTAAGCTGCGGGCGGCGGCGCGCGCGCCCAGTCGCCGCCCAGTCGCCCGCCCAACCGCCATGGCCTCCGCCCGCGCGCTCTGCCCGCCGCTGCTGCTGCTGCTCGCCGCCGCCGGCGCCGCGCTCGCCAAGCTGCCGCTGCGTGAGTACGCTATTGGCTGACCCCGCTTCACCGTATGTGCGCACGCGTGGGGATCGATGCCGAAAGCACATCCATAAAAGCTATTCCATCTGACAACAAGACCAGATAGTTGGAACTTACCGTGGTCTATACTCAACATTCTATTCAAAAATAGACATCATGCAATTGATTTTTCCTCGTTTTCTTTTTTTTTTTGGGGGGGGGGGAGAACCCGTATTTTGAGAGATGGTATGTATTTTATGTGAACCGCATAATCAATTTTTTCTCTTACCTCTGCACGCACTGTCGGCTTCTTCCCTGCATATTTTCCTTAACTGCATCTTTGGAGATTCCGCAAAACGTTTTGTCCGTCTTCTATATCATCTTCTTCACTTCAAGAGTTAGGTTCAAGAAGCTGCTCCGGTGCCACCTCCTTCTGCTTCTTCTGCACCTGTAGTCCACTGCGAGTGCTGGTAGTCCGCTATCAGGCATTCTTCTTAGATGTTCATACCACTTCTGATTTATTTCCAGTTTCCCCAGCTGTGGTTCGACCTCCAGTTTATTTTTTATCTTCGTATTTTTAGTTTGATATAAGATGTGATAGCCAACAGTGCTCATCAAAGACTTGATTTCTGCTGTCTGCATTTTAGAGTTATGTTTTATTTTAGAGTAATCGAAAAACATCCATGAAGGTATTCCATCTGTATCTGACAACAAAAGCATATTGTAGTGTATCTTTCTCTGTTCTCAACATTCTATTCCAAAATAGACCACATTCTATCGGTTTTTCGTTTTCTTTTTGCGGATTCCGCTTTTGAAAGGACCCCATTCACACTTTTTTCTCTTGCCTCAGCATGCACTGGCATCTCTCCTCCCCCTGCATTTGGAAATCGATACCGAAAAGAATTTTCAAAAACATATGTCAATTTCATCTGTATCTGACAGCACCAGATTGTTTGTAGTGTAATGTACTCTGTGCGATACTTTTACTCAACAGATAGTTCCAAAATAGACATCATGCTATTAATTTTTCGTTTTTTCGGGTCACTACCTATTTGAAAGGAACCGGTATTTTGGGAGAAGTATATGTATTTTACAGAACCACATACTTTATTTGTTCCCTCCCTGTACTGAAATATATATATATATATATATATATATATATATATATATGGATGGAAGTGACAAGCATAACCCTGTCAGATTAGCTTTTGAGCTGAAACTTGGTAAGCTTGTCAGGAGTATCATCTAGTAGTGTCGTTCCGCAAATCATTTCAATTTGTGCATGTGTGTGTGTGTGTTTTGGGTGTGTATGAGCACTTAACATGAAACATTAAGTAATTATATGAAAAATTGCAGAAACACTTTGTGACATTTTTTATCAAATAGAAGAAGTGCAGATATAAATATGGCATAGTTCTAATTTTCGTTAAAACCTTTGACATTTAGAAAATCGCAAAAATAGGTATACTGTATTTAATACCACATTTTTTCGGTTAGAAAGAATTTTAAATTTCTAATCTATCAAATTTCATGATTTTTCCATTAATAAAAGGTAGTGGCCCCAGATGTTTTATCGGTTGTTATTACTAACCGGTTTTAGAGTACAAACACTAAATTTTAATTAAATCATAATATTAAGGTAAACGTTTACCGGCTGTCATTTGTTCATTACCACATTGTGCGAATTGTAATCGATCTATTGAAAGTATAAGATACTTCCTCTTCCAAAACCCGCGCGACTGTAAAGCTGTGTTTAGAGACGCTAATGCGAGTTTTTTTTAAAGTTGGAAGAATGTTTTTAAAAACGTTTTGTGTTTGAATGTAAATGCAATGTCCACCAATCGTCTTTTTACAAACACTTGGTGATTATAATTATAATTCACGAATTATATTTATAAAGTAAGATGAACAGTAAGATTCCATTGTCATATTTCTCTAGAAGATCTTGGTAAATACAAACCAAAATTTCATTACATTTTCAAAAACATCTTGAACTGTGTGTTCACAATGAATAGTGGTTGTATTGTCGCTAAATGTGTAAACTTGCCTAATATCATTTGTCTTTGAGCGTTATTTCTGAACGACGCGATAAATAATGTTATTGGAGTTTTCTATTTTCCGTATAGTGAGAATGTAGAAATTTGCTAATTATTCAACAGTAAACATCTATCTTACACGTTTTATTTTTTCGCGTGCATCCTTGCTGCTCGAAATCTTTAAAGAAGTCCCAGCTTATTAAAACCTTTTTCAAACGCATTGATTCTTATGGCTTGCATGTGTTCTTCATAACTTCATTTAGTTGTAGATCTTTACGTGATATTAGGCACTTTCTTTAAAAATGTGATTGATTCGAGAAGGAAAAGTTTCGGTTCGCCGCGAAAAATTCCCAGTGATTTGAAATGTCCAGTCCCAAGGTTTCAGGACAGGTTCGGTGACAGTGCTGCATTCCAATTACGTTGTCTTCGCACCTTCCTTTCTTTTTTACGTTACATTTAACTCTCAGGAAAACTGTCTCAATTATATTGGTTGGTTGGTTGTTAGTGATTCCGGGCGCGTCAACCATTGAGGAAATCATTCCCGTAAGCGTAGTGCACGTTTTGCTCGGGGGGGGGTGGCGGTGATTTTCCCCAGCTGGATGGCGAGATCCGACACCGACCTGTCCGTCAGCTAGCGGGGTTTCCCTCAACCAGGTATCTCCCACCAGCGGGACACCATCCCAAATTGGACAATCTAAGCTCCCGTCCGGTCTCCCAGCGGGTGTGGTAGTCAAGTGCATGTTAGTGTAAGTGTGTGTAAGTAAGGGGTAAGGATAAGACAAGGAAGAGGAAGGAAATATCGTGCGCGGTCCGTGGCCCGTTTGTGCACCGGCATTCTCCTGATGTTTAGTGAAAAAAAAAACAACGCAAAACTACCAATCAGATCAGCTGGCCTTTAGAATTTCCCTGCAGACAGCGACTGAATTCGATATAGCTGACTAGCTAGTGTCGAAAATCTTGCTACTGTCGGGACCCGAAAGTAGGACCTCCTGGTCAGAGGCACTGCAATTACATACACTGAGCTGCCTCTCCCGGTGTCTCAATTAGAGAAATGTAGGAGAAGGAAGAAACCTCAATAATCCGTAGAGTACGACCGAGTTCCGTGGAAATGGTGGTGTTCATGACATGAAACAACTTCCGTGAGGGGTTTCCTTACAAATAAATCAACAATTTGGAAATAAATATATGAATTGTGTATAAATAAAATTTTTGACTGTGTTCCTACTTTTTCAATCATGAGAAGGTATAAAAATTATGAGTATTCATTTCAATTTTATTAACTTGTTGGTGTAATTCTTCTTGTGATCTTTTTTACTGCACATTTTGAGTAATACAATAGAAATAATAAAAGTGATGTGACAAAAGAATACAATAATTGTGTAATACACAGAAATACTTTTTTCCATGTGTTTGCTACAAACGGTGTAGTTGGTAAGGTAAATAGTTTACTTTTTTGAATAATAATATCCTCGATTCTTTTATCAAAATTGTTTCGTATACAAGTAGAAATGGAAAGATAGACTCGACATTGGAATACGGTGTTTTATAAAATCATTAAAAAAATACATCAGATACGTGTACGATGTTTCAGCCAGAAGCAAAATCACAGTCCCTGAAAGATTACTTGACATTGTGTTATAATTTAGAAAATCTAAAGACTAATTTCTAAAACCAAAGCATTATTATTGTGTCATTTTATATCAAAGAGAATTTATTCACAATAACCATAAAGCTATGCACTATATTTGAGTAGCGTACCAACATTTTTCATTGTATTAATTGAGATTTAAGTAAAACATTTCGTTCTACAAATACTTAATTAAATGGAGACATCTGTAAAATATTTTGTAGCTAGGTTCCAAATGGCGACCATTTATTTTCAATCACAGACTTTCTGAGGCCAATTACTGTTGAAAAAGTCTTTCCTGTGACGCAGGTAGGTTGAATGTTTTTTTGAACAAGATGTTCACTGAATTGTTCAGTAAGATCTGGGAAACTACTTCAGGCCGATTCTCCTAACAAATATTTCAACAAATCATTGACAGAAAATAAATTGGAATTGAGTGAGAATGTCTGTCCCTTTGTCTCCTCGGCTACAGTTCTCTCCTCGGGAGGCATTTCTAATAGCGGCCGTCACTTGTTTCTCAATCTCATCGCGTCTGTCCTTGCGTAACTGCACGTACACTACCGCCACTGTATTGCATGGGACGCCGGTAGATCGCAGCACAATTCCCAGTTAGCTGAGAACGGACTGTGCTAAAGATGTCCCTTTCACTCTTCCATCTCTCTTAACACATGTTTTGAAGCTTTCCTAAACCGCCTAGCTGCATTCACACGGTTTTTGCCGTTACAAGTAGAACTGAATTAAATAGTTTTGTTAAGATTGATATCGTGGTTACGATTATAATAACGAGTGAAATATAAACACGATTATAAGGATTTATAGATGGGAAAATACCGCAAATTCTAGGGAGTCGAAATCGTAGTATCTCATGAAATCTTTTGAAATTGCCTTCCTAAGCGTTTTCAAAGAGGTTTTTTGTTTCATTTCTTCGCAGAAAGTTTGCTATTTTACTAAGTAATAAATTGTTTTCGAAATATTAGTATATAATGGAAGTATTTTTTAACTTATTAGACTTGATTTCATGATGACAGTGAGAATTTAAGAAAGGGGGCAAGTCTTTTTAAGGAGGAAAGGCAATGAAATGAAGTTTCGGTGAAATTAAGTTTCTGGGTGAAAAAGTAAAGGTAAGTAAGATGAGATGTTTTTAGTAATTTTGTTATCAATAGAAATTATAGTTAGACAAATAATAAAAGTCCTAAAAAATTATTTTAATAGGAAAATTAGGTGATATTTCATAATTTACGTTGTTCAACCAATATTTATTTGTAACAAAATTTATATTTCTAAATAAAGTGAATCCGTTCATGTCCAATGATTTTCATAAAAATCTATTTTTTTGGTCAAAATTATAAATATATTTTGTGTGTTTTTTTCTTCATTATGTATGCTTCTCACTCAAGCTGCATGCGGTAGGATCATGTACCCATGTCTGCCCTACCGTTGACACTAATTTAGTAGGAAGAAAGCCTGTACTATTAATACCATAGGCATAATCGAATCCCATGATAGTTTCCATACCAAAAAAGTAAACCAAGATAAATGTGGACATAAGTAATAGTAATCGCTCAATGTAGGCCTAAATCATACTCTTTAAATGTTGAAATTTAGAGACTATCGGGTCACGAAAATCTGTCCAGTCTCAGATGCAAACGATGTTGGATGTCTTTGAAGTCTCATCCCATGTGTCAGATGTACCTCTTTATCTACATTTGACACTTCGTGTGAATTACTGTAACGAAAGAGAAAGTAGTTACTCTCCACATATACCCCGAAGGAACGCGGATAAATATTAACACGACGCAGAAGATTTCTTTTTCTTGAAATACGTTAGTGTTTTATTTAAGACTCATTGGCAATGTTAAGGCAAATGACAAACTTATATAAAAATTTCAACAATAAAAAAAGGAAATGACAAGCTTATATAAAAACTTGAACAATAAAAAACTAACTAAATACTAGTGTGATTTCCTGTAATGAAAAGAGTTTTCGTTTAACCCAATTAACTCTAATTCAAATTAATCCTAACACCTTGTAAGTTCTTAGATATTAAAATCAGCTAAGAAAAATTACAATACATATTATGGTTTTATACATTCTCTTCATACGTCTCGTAGACAGCAATTACATCATGCGTTTACAAAGCTTCCAGACAGAAATATTTACACTCAGTCTATTATGACATGAATAATAAAATAACTGGAACACATAAATGTTGAAAGCTTAGAATTCATTAATTAATATGAAATCGTGCACACATTGTACGGTATAAAAATATAGAATATTTCTAAAAATGAGAGTTTTAAAATCTCCAGTTGGATGTAAACAATAAGGCATCACTAATGTTGATGTGACAGATGTGCAATCATATAGAGAATATCGAATTTTACCAAATATCAATATTGGAAGGAAACAATCTTTACAACGGCAAATGTGATAAAACTCAACGAGCAGATCGACAAGAGTTACGAAAGTGATTTTGGTGAGTCAATGTTCTCGGTTCTCTTCTCCCCTCCACTTTCGCATCCCATTCTTTCTGACTGCCAAGGTCATGGATTGGAATGAGGACAGGAAAACCGGCTCGTGCTAATCGCATGTAATTTACTACCTGGCATTTCTTTCCTGAATTACAACGGAGTCCTTGGTTTAGGAGGTTTTGATGAGAAGCAGCTTGCGTAGCTTTGATAATAACATGCACTCATTTAATTTTTTCAAACAAATGAAGAAGAAACCAAGTTATATTTAAGCGATTTTAACCTTGATACTTCAGGACCCCTTTTGAACCAGTTTTTGCAGAATAAGAAAACTAAAATACTCCACTTCAAATTAAATATGAACCCAGCAGTAGTAATGTGATAGTATCTCTAAAACTGTTTTAATAAGTTCAGCATCTTCCAAATTTCGTTACCCTTGATTTTTATGTCGAAATATGAATTCAGCAGTTTTATAGAACTGGCACATCAATTGTGGGCCATATACGATGTGTAAGCTTTCTGTCGTAACATTCTGCTATTTAGTATACACTTCGTTTTGTGCGGCTAACAGGAGGCAGAAAATGCCACACGACATTCGCAACTACCAGCGGTGAGAGGAACAGGTTTTGGCCGAACTGGTGAACACTCGAACGCAATCGTTTCACTGCACGTTTTCTCCTACTATACGTGTTTCTCTCTTGAAGAGAAGAAATACGGTTTACTTAGCTCAATGATAATAACAATACATACCTAGAAAGAAAAAAAACATTAAAATATTAAGAGAAAAAAGTATTGAACTGCTTCGACGAAACTTGCAAGATAAACATTTTCGTATTCTTGGAGCGTATTGTTTAATCTTTTTTGGGCATATTTTATTCATTTATACTTGCTTATGATTTCACCATTTCCCCCCCCCCATAAGATTAAACTTGCGTTACTTCCTGATGTTTACTCCTCCGAAGGGATATCTGATCTTTTAATTATGACATTCATTCTAATTCTAATAGTAATAAAAACAATAATAATAATAATAATAATAATAATAAATTATATTTGGAGGCCTCTTTGTTTTGACCTATTACCGATTTGCTTCCTATTTCCTACCTATTACCAAGTAACAAATTACTTTAATTTATACCTTTGAATCATGTTTGGGGAATGACCTCCGCAAATTCTCCATATTATCGCATTTGCATCCTGTTGAGGCTATCAATGCGTGTCTCTTGCCTTTCATTTGTAATAAATGCTACTTCTACGACATATTTAGAGTTACAGTGAGCACTCATTAATACGTCGTATAATAAAATAGAATGTTGCATTAATGTATACTAATCGTTACTCGCTTCAGGAAAAAACACATACAAAAAACCTCTAATTTGAGAGAAGAGCCTGATGTCGTGAGTCGGCAAGGAGACTGTTCCGTTCACCCGGCGGGGACTGGGAGTGGGGAAATACCTGTTGCGTAATCCATCTGTGAATCCATTTGCGATTCTCCGACTGAAGTTACCCAAAATAGAAGATCGGAGTTTCGACACCCGACAATGGCGGAGTTTTTATACCTACTAAATAGCGTGTCATTTCCCCCCTCGCGAGGAGATTTCCAGAGATCCATAACACTGGCAGACTTTTTGCGTGGTTTCCTCTTATCAGTTCCAGGCGGATGTCATATCTTAACAGTCGCATGCGAATGCCACAGCGCTGCCCGGAGAGCTTTGATGGGGGTGGCCCTAGGTTCATTTGCAATGCAATTATGTGCTCGTGAATGTATTCGGGAATTTGACTTAACGTTAATAAACCGAAATAACTTTTGCTGAAATGAGGTTGTTGATAACGTCACAAAAGGATTGCAAAAGTCTAATTTTTTTAACGTCAATTCTCGGCAGGAATGTCACGCCGCTGAATCACAAATATCTGCTCTGCACTCCGTACGTTATTCGCAAACGACAACCGTATTTTTGGTGATGTTTAGACTGACTTATTTATATTTGTCTCCCGCAGTATCTATTATCATTATATATATATATATATATATATATATATATATATATATATATATATATATATATATATTGTAGAACAACACGTGCTTTGTCCCGCGGAATCATAAGTGACATCAAGCTCGAAACCGAAGCAAGCAGTTGCGCGTGGCCTCCGCCGCCAGTTGTAGCGCACGCAAAGACACGGCCTTTGTTTCTGCAGTGAAACCGAGTGGCATAAGGTCATCAGTAAGGTCCTCATTCCGGGTCCGCTACCTTCACGTCAGGGGCGACCTCAACGACTTTCGTCTTTCGCCGACGATATTATTTCCAAGCTGTCTAGTGTTGGAATTTCTGGCACTGGCACGATATATTTTTTCTAAAAGGAAATTCATTTCCTGCTTCCAGCTAACGACGTGAGTACCACCGAGGAACTCAGGACCGGGTATAAATATCCAACTCCACCTAGAGCCTTAGGTCTCGCGACTGTGTGCCTGTCCCCTGTGGGAAAATGGAGGAGCAAAGTTTTATTTGTTTAGGAACAACCTCTACGGTTCCCTGACCTATGTGGAACTTTTAAGAAGACACTGCACGAAGAGAAGCTACCGCAGGTGCACAAAATGCATTCACTGTGTAGCTGAGTGTCTGCCGGAAAACTCTCGTCTTTTATAGCGGCTCTTTTATAGATGGAATATGGACAAATCATCAGACTGTATTCAGTCCATTCCTTTCACGTAGGAAGACCGATAGTGATTGAGGGGAACTGAGATCAATGGTCTGATTACGGGGCGGAAGAGCAGGACCAATGGCTTGAGCGTCGCCATTAATAAAGACATTATTATTGTTATTATTATTGATATTATTATTATTGTTATTATTATTATTGGTTGAGCTATTTATTTTAATAAACTATTTAAAATTTGTTATTTATTAATCCATGTATGTATCGCATACCCTGCTGCATTGCGCTGTACCGAGGCAATGTCTGTTGCAGCGCCGTACGTGCGCCCTTGCAGCTTCAAGCTCTCCGACCGGAAGCTCAGCGAGTGCGCCATCAAGAGCGCGCGCGACATTTGGCCCAACATCCTCAAAGGTGAGCAGCCCTCCTCTTTCTTTTCTTCGCGTTTGGACTCTCAAATTGCGTTCAATGGCCCAGCCCCCGACATGATGTGCACCATGACGTCCCTCCCCAAAAACAATTCTTCTTGGGGCCAGCGCTCACGGTAGCCGGACGCACATTTCACCGGGGCACGGGGAGTCCTTCAAGATCAGTTCTTAGAAGGTTGGAAAGGAAGAAGGGCTGCCCAATAAGTGGTCCTGACTCCACTGTCAACGGCAGCCGAGGGGGCCATGCGTAATGCTTCGGTGTTACTTTGAGGTTAGAAGGGAAGCAAGCCTAACCAAACAGTAGCCCTAGGTTCACCACCCAGCGCAGCCATGGGTACAATTCTGCCAATGGCGTCATGCACAATGCTTTAAGGTCACATCTTAGGTTCGAAGGTCTGTTAATACAGTAGGTCTCGGTTCTCTACCCAGGACAACCATGGGGACACGTTTGCAAACGGGGCCACGCGCAGTACTTCAACTCAGGTTTTAGAAGGTTAAAAGGAAAGCAGGCCTGCCAAAACAGTGGCCTAGATACACCGTTCACAGTCATGTTCAGGTTCACAGATTACCTTTGGGGCACGCGAATTACTTGTAACGCGGTTATAGAAATACTTTAATGACATTCATTCAAGAACTAATTGTGGGGAACAAATTTCATGTCGATAAATAATCTTTATCTTAAATAATGTGGTTCTAGGAAGACGCCGAAAAAAATATTCTTTTGTAATTTCCACAATTTTGAGTTAGCAGTGAGAAAAGGACCTATGTATGCCACTTTTATAAGACTTTTTGTGCACAATATTAGTTATATTTCTGAAAAACATTAGTGGCTAAACAATTAGTAGGATTGTGTTCTAAAATGAATATTCTCAGTTCGATCTGGCCCGACTCGATGCTCCCCAATTTTGAAAAACATTCTTCACATTTTGGAAGTATTTTATATGCGACATTTTCAAAACTTTCTCAAAAAAGGCTTCAATTTGTTTCATTAAATGTTTGTTAGAAATATACTAAATGAAGTACACTTAAAGTACAATACCCTTTTATTTACTTTTCGTTACCTGGGCCCTGTTGTAAGAGTTTTTTTGCCGACAATTCGCGTTTTTTTCGCGCAGCATTACGTAACTTCCTCACTAGTCCGTACTGATAATATAAAAAATGGATCTGCCGGGTGGGTTCCTCGCTAAACTGAACGCAGACGCAGGAACTAAAACATTGTCGGTTTGATGCATGACGACATTCAGAAGAACCGACGGACGGACGCTTAAAATTTTTTTCTGTTTCAGGGCATCCCAAAACGCGTATTTTCATTGAAATATGGAAATCGATTTTCCTCAGATCGTTCATTATTTTTTACACACTACGTATATTACTTCGTATACGTACATATATTCGAAAGAAAAAATAGCGTACACAACTTTTACAATAGTTTTTTTGGTGTCCTTATATCAAAATGCGTCCTCATTCATATGACAAACGATCACATTCTGTACTAGTTACTTTTCATTTTTGTACCTGATTGCTGAGTAACCAGAAAGTTGGAAAGTGGGCATTTGAGTAAAATGATTCATTTGATTGCAGGTGACCCTAAATACAAAGTTCCTGTGCTGGACCCCATGCACCTTGACCGCCTGGTGGTGATTGACGGCAAGGGGCCCCTGGGCATGCAGCTAATTGCAAGGGATGTCAAGATGTACGGCCTGCCGGACGCCATTATCAATTCCACAACGTACGTACGAGTAGAATAAAGTTATCCGGGAGTTTGATACAGCCAATATTAGACCTTTGAAGTCGTCTAAGGAATTTATTTGCATTATTAAATAATTGCATCGGACAGACAAATAAATTAATCTATGGTCACAAATTCATTTAAAAAACTGGTAGTACTACAGAACGGCAGACTTTCTCACCCCAATTAATTTTTCTGTTCTCTGAGTTGGAGCTTCTTTTTCGATTTTTCTCCATCCTCTTCCCACCTGCTATCTATCGCCTTCCAGAACACTACCAAGGCTTCTCGTTACTCCTACTATTCCTGTGGGATACTGTTCAGTGAAGAAAACCTTAGTGGTCCCCTATAATTGCATATGCCTATCTATACATTTTTGTAGATGGCATCTCTTGATACCATCTCGGTACGTGTACCATTGTTCTGAGTGTACGAAGCCAGTTCCTAAGTTACACACACAGATTGCATACACAGTTGCCTGTCTAGTGAAGAGATTATGGAAAATTTACTGTAGGAGGGACTCGAAACGCCCTTCACATTACAAAACACTGATTGTACGTTGTAACTTAAAAAAATCCTCTTTTACGCGGGTAACGAACTCATAGCACACTTGGGCACAAGACCCCTGTCTCACGACGCCGAATCACTTAAGAGTACTAGCTGCAAATAAATTACGATTTTGCAAACATTGATGAAGCTAATAATATAAATAAAACTGACTTTTTATATATGCGATACCATTAATATGCTTTACACCACTTCATATATGTACGGGTGAGAATGAAATGAAAACTGCAATTATTTTTTCCCACTATTTTACTGCAGAGAGAGTGTTTCCTTGTAAATTATTATATATTCCTTGTAAATTATTATACCGTGTGACCCACCTAAGATGTTCCCTTCAATTTTTCCCTGAACCGTTATAGATACTGAGATGCGGTTTTGACTAAAACTACTATATGCAAGGGGCACACATGGTCATACATAATATTATTCTATTGCATTTTTTATTGCGGAGTTATTAACCCAACTTCGATTTTCTAAATGTAACTCTATAGATTTTTTAGCTCATCATCATAAGCGTGAAGAGACGAGTTCATAAATATGTATATCGCCATATGTTACATGACAAAATTTTCGAGAAATTAAGAGTTTTAAAGACTCACGCCGACTGCTGGTTTCCGTAATCTGAACGAAAAAATTCCGGGTGATGTGCGCGGTTCTCGCTCGATTTTGTGTCTAAAATTATTGTATTATTGATTAAAACTGAAAAAAACGTTCATTGAAATATAAAATAACTGCTCATTGCTTGAAAAATTAAAATGAAAAACAAATCTACTCACAACTGGGCCTTATGCAGGGTTGTTCTTAATGGGCGCTTGAGTATCCATGTCGTAAAAGGTTAACAGGTAAATGCAGAATTTTTTTCATTTTTAAAGGATGTTTCAGAGCATTTATAATACAAGTATACAAACATTTTCAAAATTTCACAAAAAATAGTTACGGGCATAAATAGATTAAGACCATCTTATTTTTAAAATTGCGATTTTTTAACTAAAAATTAAATGAAACAAATGCATTTACCCAAACGTACATGACATTTATTAAATAGCAACTGTGGACAGTAAATTGTAATTGAAGGAAAAACCTCTATGTTCTTTATTATAGAAGAGGATTATGCAATTCAGAGTTAAGAGTGAAAATTGGACCGACGCTATCATTTTAAATATATTTCACTCCGGTCTTGCACGAAATTTAAAGACAATATTCGTGATAATATTTTCTTATAAGAAAAAAATGCAAGAAATACAATTTCATGAGAAAAGTGTTCTCCTACATCATCTTTAACTCCACCCTGTTTGTTTCGGTTGCTCGTAACGGACGGCGAACTGTTAAAATCTTAAACGGACGCCGGTCGTTAAGGGTGTCTTTTCGTTGCTCTTTTTTTTGGTTGCGTTATCGCGATGTAACAGTGAAATATTAGAAAAACAATACCGATAAGGTCCTCCGCTGCGCAGGCACCGCTCCAACCCGCAGGACAATACGTACGTGGCCACCATCCCCTTGGTGCACATCACCGCCAAGTACAACGTGTCGGGCCGCATCCTGCTGCTGCCCATTGTGGGGCAGGGGAACGTCGTCATGGACCTCAGTGAGTACGATCCGCGGGCGACGCCCACTGCCAGCGCGTGCGAGCGGGAGATGGCCGATCAGACCGGGAGCAGCGAAGGAACCACGAATGATAGACACTAGGGCAAAATAGGCAGTACAGGTGGCAGTAGGAATACACCATTAGTGATTAATAGTGTTACTAACAATATAAGAGGCATTAACGAAAGTTATTAACGATAACGATACTTGTATATTATCGATATTTGTTATTAACGATATTAACGATAATGATGTCACGAGTAAGGAAAATGGCATATTATTTTGAAAATAGAAAATGTTAGAACACGACGTCGATGGGCTTAGTGGTGCAATTCTACGGGCTCGATAAAATCACTTTTACCACGTGTGTGATACACTATTTTGTAGACAGCCTTACCTATACAGTCATCTTTTTTAAATATATGATATTTTATAACTAATTTAATTTAAGACAAAAAATCTTTATCTTGAATATTGTAACTTTTAAATGTTAACTTTTTTTGATTTTCGAAAGCACAGAGTTCGCGAATGGGACCAGGACCAATTTTTATACCGATCGTTGTTACATATGAGGAGAAAATATAAAAGAAAAGTTTGGACATTTTTTTTACAAAAATGTTTTAAAATTGTATATATTTCCCGCAAAAAATCTCTAAAACAACTCATATTTTCGAAAGATTGTATGTGACCTTATTAAAAGATATATCTTTCAACTCTATTTTCTACATTGTAGGTTCAGATCTACAACGGAAAAAATATTGCACTAGTGCAGTTTTCAAAAAATCAGGGATTTCAATGAAAATGATAACTACACTATTCTTTTAAGCGGCCTTTATGCTATCAAAGGTGAAAGTTAAATCCAAAAATTTGATAGTTACACATTGATATGGTGAGCACTATTTACAGAGATTGAATTGGCTGAAGCAGGAAATTAAAGTATTGCATTGGAACTATTTTGCTAGACCATTATTCATAAATTCTTCCTTGACGATGTGGCAGGTGAAGAGGTCGGGGTGTGAGCACATTTGGTTTCTTGCCTTCTGCATGAACATTTGTGTTTCAATGTGTATTACGAAACTAATATTAATTTTGAGAAGTTTGACTTTAGGTAATCAAAGTATCCCTTTGCAAGTGGATAAATGTGTTTAAAAACTTGTGAATTTGTCATTATTGTTAACTTGTGAACAAGAGAATTCAGTTTTTTACGGGAAGCATGGGTTTCGAACTCAGCTATTTTGTTCTAGAGAGTTAAAATTTAATTGTGAATCAACTTATATGAACCTTCCATTGTTTCTAAGTACTCGTTATAACCACCCAAAGTTGTAATTTTTCCACTACATCTATTATATGCTTAAGTCATTGGAATGGCTGTTATGAAATTTTTTAAAATTGTTATGAAGACTAATATTCCGAAACATGGCAAGGTATTCGCCAGATGACCAACAGTCGTCTTATAATACTCCAGGTCGACTGACTGCCAGACTTGCGAAGAAGTCCTTTGCTGACGCCTGTCGTACCTAAACCTTCCCCTTAGTAAATGCGAAGTCAGAAGTTAACATATTACCACGCTGTAGCGTCTCCGAAAGTTTCGTCCTGATATAAATTACATTCTTTTATGAAGCTGATTCCAAACCTAACGGCCATGACTGGAATGGAGGATGAATGACTAGTTAAATAGATGACTACGAAGGTTTCTATTAACAATTTCGAATCCGTCAGGCGTCAGTAGTACCCTATCAAAATCGGCATATTTTTTTTCAAATGAGCGCAGCACTCTACATTCAGAAATTTTAAAGGAATGTTCTCTATGAAAATTACACGGAGAGGAAACTACCAGGTGACTTACTTTTTCAGAAAATGTAAAGCTGGTGTATCAGTTTGACTACCGGCTGGAAAAGCTGGAAGATGGAGAGACTTACTACATTCCCCTGCCCGGAGCTCGTCTCGACCTAGATGTTGACGGAATGACCATCAAGATGGACAATCTCTTCAATGGAGACGGAGCACTACGTAAGTAACTAGAAGACAAGAAAAACATAACAATTAGTAAATAGCCTGTACCGGTTCTAAAGGGTTGCCCGAAAACACTTGTTATTTGGTGAGCCCTTTAGATTCAGTACATTTATATCAGGTAATAAGTTAGTAAGAGATATACGGTGAAGAAGATTCATAACTTATGAAGACTAGAACGAACGTTCAATCGGATTCATTGAATACTCTTTGAGTTCAAGGTAAACCAAAAAAACTACATTACTCGCTAATCAGCTATGTTAAACTACCTCAATAGCCTATACGAATGTGAATTTTTGCATATGAAAACTCGACCCCTCCCCCCGACGTTTCCCACATCCGTATGAAGACAAAAATATGTTTGCAATACATGTTTGAAAAAAAGGCGAGTTACTGCACGTACCTGGCAGAATTGGATATTAAATACATTCAGTACAGTTTCGCTTCTGAAATACACTGATTTGTGGGGAGGGTGCTTTGTGTTCACATTGATTGGGTAAAACAGTGTGTTAGTACTTTTAAAAAAGGCAGCCATAATCCTACGTAACATGCTGCATCTATCTACGATTTTTACGGGTGTTTGTTTCTTCACCATTAGTAGGATTCACATAAGGCTTATTTAGATATGCCCCGTACATATTCTGAGTCATCATGAATAGTGTCCAGTTTCTTCAGTACATTAGATTTGGCAGAGTTGGAAACCAGTAATCCATAATATATTTTGTTTCTAACTATTGTCTTGCTCGTAAGTAGTATGACTGTTGTGTTATCTCCACAGTAGGTGTGGGCTGTACAATTAAGAATATTTAATCTGTTCTAGTAATCATAAACTAGTCTTTCGGTATAATTCTTCCCTGTATATTAATTTCGAAGTATTTTCAGTATTTTGGTATCCCAGTATTTTGGTATTTTGTATAAGTTGTAAATACAAAATGTACATTGGGATTTGTAATTTAACTATACTACGAAACTAATGGGCATTCCGTGTTTTGGGGCTGAAAACTTGACATTAAACCTTAGGAATCAAGCCTGTAATTTGTTTAAAGCTTTCTGTACAATTTTCTTAATGGTTATTGAATAATTTTCTGTATAAATAAATGGCAATGATAGCATTGGCATATTATCTAATTGTTGTTGGAATTTCAATTTTTAGTATCAATAATATAATAAAGTAACTCTTGACATAAAACGTTGAGGAACACTGTTTTCTATTTTTCTCATCCAATGCAGATAATCATTAATTTTTACTTGCGTCCTGCAATCAAGAGCAAATTTTATTTAAGAAATTGAAACACATTTTGTGTAGTTTCTATTTTAAGAATTTTAGTCAAACTGCGTTATCGCGTTATCGTCCATCCTAAAAGCTTATTCTCTTCTACAAAAAGGTTTTATATGTCAAAATTAGCATTAAACGTATAATGCTTGCTTATGAATGCCTTTGTAGACGTCACTGCTATTTAAATGGGAAATTGTGGAACGGTCAAATACAAATTTATTTATGAAGAATAACAAATTAATACAATTTAAGTTATGAAACCGTGGAAAGCCGGCTCCCTGAATAAATATATTAAGTTGACGGAGATGACACTATTTCTTCATGTTATGTCAACAACACCACATCACAATTCCCAAAAATCAATTTATGACTAAATACAAAATAATTTTCTTGAGAATAAGTGAGAAATTTATTGTGAGGTCAAAAACTCTGAGATTAGTTTAAACAGAGACATATTTTCAATAAGTTTCTTCTATATCTAATTAACTTCGTTGATATTTAGTGCAATGGGCAGATCATCACGTTCAATTTTGCATTTGAACTTAAAGCAGAATATTTGAACTTTGCGACGGTTCTATATGCTAGAATGATTTTCAAATCTGTCAAAATTATTATTGACAATTATAATACGGCCAGTGATAACATTACCTAAAGTTTGTGAGAGTTTTATTACTTCACTAGCATTAGTACCCTGCGTTGCCAGGGTATTTATTATAGGTAATACCAAGAGTGCTTTGGAAATTGCCGGTAAATTCTCGCGAAGCGAGAAAGAGATTTATATGAGAATTTCCAAAGCACGATTGGCATTGAATAGGACTATTCCACTAGTGCAATTATATCCAGAAAAGTTCCAAAACGCGCAAAAGAGCGAAAGTTACTGAAAGCGTATGTTAAAATAAGAGGTTATGTTATAGTACATATGCTGTTTATTGGACATTGACCTAGCGGTCGATGTAAATCGCTTTCTAAGATAGATGAGTCACAGTGATGATTGACCGGTAGGAAAAATCGGATAGAAAAAGCTTTTGTAAAATTTGCAAAGAGCAAATTTGTGAGATACACCCCCTGATAAAGAAATTTTGTACGTATAGTTAAACCATATTGGTTTTAATATCACGGTTGGTGTAGTCACACTAATTTATTAAACAGAAGAGGTATTCCATCTATTCCCGCTCCGTCGCGGAGCTTACTTGTATCTATTCTATTTCATCTCGGCTCTGTCTTACCTAACCTCTCTCTGCCTTGCTCCCACTTAAAAATATATAAACTTTTTCGTGAGAAAGTCAGGATATTTCTAAGTTGGGTTTACCGCCTCTAAACTTCACTCATTTTATAACTACAATAAAAAGTCTAAACAAAAAAATAAAATACATATTCTCATTATTTTTGTGGAACTTTATGCATTATTCTCATCCTTTTAATCAGTTGCCACAATGTAAAACTTATTTACAGTTTATCTTTGTCTCTACACCGAGGCAACAGAAACAAAAATATAAATAATGTGCTTTTAATTGAATTTGAGTTTGCTTTTTAGGATCCTTGATTAATAGTGGCTGACGCAAAGGTGCTATTTAACCACTTAGACAATTATAATATCTACAAAAATCCAAGATCACACAGTGGATCCAGGCTTGATCAAAGTTTATGTTTTTCTAAAAGCTAATTTCAACAAACTTGAAAATCAATGTTGACACACATTCATTTCCTTACATTTCCCACTATTCTTTTACTGTAATACTATTTCTTCTTGTCGAACTTTCATCAATTTCAATTATTATTCCTTCATCATCCAAGGTGCGCTTTCTCCACTAAAATAAAACACTTTCCTGTAATAATGCACCCATTTGTCACAGTTTCAGCCTAACACGTAAATGACTCATAATAAGTTTCATTTTCACTCAACTCGTCCCACTCGCCAATACGTAATGATCATACTTAATGTGCTACAACTATACTAATAACTATTTCATGTGTAATACTTGTGTGCATTCGTACCTTTTACAACAATATTTAAGATCCATCAGCTAAATGTCGTTTTCCAAACATTTCATATATGAATAAGTATACTTTCCTCTATTACACTTCATACATTCACGCCTAGATGCAATTACAATCTATATCCAAATTTATTATAAAAATAGAGTGAAGAAAACCAGTCACAGTCATTCCTAAAGATACATATTTCGCAGTAGATAATTGACGGTAAAATCAAGTCCTCAGCTATTCTACAGATACACGCAATTCTTCGAATTGATCAACTTAATCGTGGAACTTAGACGTCATCTTCTGGTGACGTGCAACCAAACTATTGCACATTGATGTACTCTTGAATCTGTGATGCAATGCTATGTGAAAAAAGTCCAGAGAAGTAATTATTTTGTGAGTATATTAAGGTTTATGGTTGTAAATCATAGCCTATATCTGTCCTGACCTTTAAAGAAAGTTAGCACATAAATTTCATCACTATTGGTCAGAACATTCCGAGATTATCGCGCTGTAAAGTATTGCCCGTGTCTTTATATATTTGTATAATAATAATAATAATAATAATAATAATAATAATAATAATAATAATTTGTAATCTAGTATTCCTTTTTACGATATGATATTTTCAGTTACACTATTTGATTTCATTTTTCGTCCAAGTAAAGAAAACATGCAAAATGAAACTGGTGTCATTTTTTAATGTATATCCATGGAAAAAATATATATTAGAAGTCCTTTTCGAGAACGTAATTGTTTAAAAATGGCCGCGTAGATTTCACGTAAAATTAAGTGAAATCTACTCACATTTTCAATATTGTTGATGACTTTATTTAAAAATCTGCTTTCGATCATCATATTTTATTAAGAAAAAACCTTAATATTATAGTTGTAGGAAGACGCCGAAACAAATTGTACGTTTGATTTTTGTCGATAATTGAGAATTTTCAACAAATATGAAACCAACAACATTTTTTAGACAACTGCACGTTACCCAAGGGAAAAGTTAAAAAAAGAACAATTATAGAGAAAAGTTTAACAAAGGTTGTAGAAACTGCACGTAAAGTATCCCGAAAACACAAAATAATAATTTTGAACTCTCTTGTAATTAAGTTCGTTTAGACCAGAGAATATATATTTTGAAAAAAAACGTTTACACTGTTTGGACGCTTGCGTTGACTACATACGTGTTCCAACGGACGGAGAGACAGATTTTGCCAACAATCGATTTTTCGGTACCCAAGATCCACAAAACATGAATTTAGGTTACATAATGTAAATAAGAATGTAATTTTCTACGTTTGGGTTCAATATTTATCTACTTTTTCTTTACCTGGGTCGGAAAATACGAGTTCTTCTGCTGTAGCATAAGAATATATTCTCTTTATTATGTTAGGCGAAGTAAAACTCAATGTGACATGTGAAAGTGAAGAACGTTTTCTTCAGCTCTAAAAAATTACTCCATCATCTGATTCAAAAAATGATAATGTGTACTTTTTTAAAAGAAAGACTAGTTTTCGCGTAGTATTAATTTGAAATTAATACAAATTGTAAAAAAAAGCATTTTCTTAAGAACCGCTCTAATTTTTAATCATTTTTCCCCGGATGGAAAAAGATACGCTTAAAAGAATGGTGCTTGCGCCAGTCTTGACTCATTTCCGTTGAACACACTGAATTTTTGATAATTGCAAATTTATATACAATGCATCTAGTTGTAACACTACTAGTTCTTGAATTGCTACATTTTAATATTAGTTTGCTCTTGCTTCGTAATAATTTCTTCTGTTTTGAGAATTAAGTTCTGAGAAGATTTTTCTGGAAACGATTTAGATGGGACACCTCTTTCTAAGCTTGTAAAATTAATTGATGCACATTTCGAGTACTTCTCATTTTACATTACACATTCAGATTATTATGACTCTTGAGACTTTGTCATCAATGGTTAAACGTATCTCCTACTCCTTGGAAATTGCTTGCTCGGATTCGAAGATAAACAATATTTGCAAAGCAGATGTATTTCAAGCACCATAATTTATTTCTTATCTCAAATTAGTGTTTTCCGATATGACGTTGGTCTCTCTTCCCTTGGTATGTGTCTCATAGATTTAAATATATATGCACATATTTAAAATCAATTTAGGAGAATATATATTCAAAATAAAGAAAATTTGTAAAATGTTTTCAACTGATTTATTTCTTGACTGGGGAATTGTCCTATAAAAACAGTACGTATTTTGTAATAAAGTTACTTAAGTAACATTAAAACTCAAACTGCCTCAGGTGGCTCAGGGAACCAACTGATGTCACTACATTCTCGTCACTGGCCACATAGCTTGGTCAAATTCATTGGCTGCAAGGAGGAGAACTCCAGCAGCCGACTGCTCTGATCGGTAGTATTGTGGTTTCTCTGATCACCATCATCCCAAAGCCGGAGCAGCATCATAACAAACGGCCAAGGACCGCGCGCGATCGTTCCTTCCTCTTGCTTGACCTATCCTCACACACACGCTTGCATGCACTTCACTATACACATGTCGGGAAATTAGTCGGGACCTTCGAGCTTGTGCCGACTGGGGCGCCCCCCCCCTTATGGTTGGAGATACCACGTTGGGAAAATCCTCGCCAGCTGACCAGGAGGTCGGCATCGGACCTTAACGTCCAGGGGGAGATGAATCACCGCCACCTTCCGATACACTTACGAGACAAATGGCCCTAGGAATCGACGCGCCAGAAAACACTAACCAATTTGTTATTAAAAGTAATTCTGAAGTTCTGAATATGTCTAACTGCATATTGGGATCTACAGTAACCAACTATTGTTATCAGTCACATGATCTATGATTAAGGTAAATATTTTTGGCCAGATCCTCTTGATCTATTGAGCAAATTCTATGACTATCTCCTGCTTTTCTCTTACCAATAAGATGCTTCGCTCCGTCCCCATATTTTTAATGTTAAGTACGTTTAATAAATTTAAAAAAATACATCGATCATTTATCGTAAGATTTTGTTTGCAGTGGAAACCACCAACAACTTCCTGAATGAGGAGTGGCGCGAAGTGTTCGATTCGCTGCGGCCGTCTTTCGCCAAGGCCATCTCGGAGGTGATCACCGACATTCTCAACGGCATCTTCAGACAAGTGCCCTTCAAGGACGCCTTTTTGGACGTGGACGCGGTGTAAGCGAGAGGCTGCTCTTTAACACAATGAGTGGCCTGAGGACTCCGACGACATCTCCGAGGAGCCAACAAGAAGGACTCGGCGCTAATAGAAATATTTCCAGACACCGAGTAATGTAGTCACAGCAACTCACCGTCTTCTCTGGAAGAAACTAAATCTGAAATTGGACTTCAAATTATTGCACGTTTACCCACTTTTGTCGTCAGTGTACTGCAGATAACCTAACCTCATAAAATTCTTTATTACAGTTTGACCCCTTGATGAAATCAATGAACCTGGTATCAGTAACACTTAATGAGAAAGAACTGCTCAAGAAGACTGCAGATTAGTTCAATAATCATCTTTTATTTTATTGCTTTGCTTTCCCTTTTTCTAACTGAAATTTTGTCCAGTGGAAGAATTGAGTGCAAATGTATTTGAACTGAAAGACGAACTATTTTCTAAAATATTGATCACAACTAGTGAATGTTTTAGAAGACTTTAATTTATTGTCTTTAAAAAGTGATTTTTAGTCATTTCAGAAGTTGAACGCCCGTGTTCATGAAACATTTGAGCATTATAAGAAGTTCATGTCATTAAAAAAAGTTTATATCCTGTATTCATAATGTGTATTCTGGTTTCTGAAAGTTTTCGTTATTATTCAATTCATACCACTGCAAATTAACATCAAATACTCAATACCCCGAACACAATACAATATCAAAACAAGTTTCTTTCGTGTATTCATAATGTGAATAGTTTTTCTAAAAGTTTTCAGTATTATTTAGTATTTACCAACGCTATTAACATTAAATACTCAATACCACTTTGCAGTTATGCACTACAAAATCTGCTTTAATTTTCCTGATGGAAAATTGTACATTGAAATAGAAGTTAAACAAATTATTTGTATTAAAATCCAATCGCAAAATATCAGACTTGTTAAGAAGGACTGCAACAGAGTTCTGGCATTTTTTATTAAAAAAATAAATCTGTTAGGAAAAATAAATCCCTGAGTTCACCATTTCTTCATCTACAGATGTTAATATGTCCAAGGTATAGCAACAAATCACAATTATTTCTCTTAGTATTCTTATTGCTTGTCCAACAAAATCTACATTAATGTATTAAAATAAAAATTTCATGATACAGCCTTGCATCATATTTACAGAATTTCTCCTTGTAAAATCACAACATATAAAGAAAATATTACAAAGACTTAAGTAGAGACGAAAGTTTGTTTAATAATTTGCGTTACTAAATGAATTCATGAATTTATATAAATAATCATGTACTAAATTTATTGCAATTTTGTAACTTTTTTTTAATAAAAATACTGACTCGCCATGAATTTCCTTGACTTTGTTTACCTCAATGAACGAATCATTTAATTATTCCAGATCTTTCTCAAAAATAACCAACCTACTAAAAAATAACAACAAAATAACCAAATAACAAATAACCAATAGGAAATATATTACAAAGACTCAATATTTTTTATGACGATAAAAATAAATAATTGATGTGATTTATCAATATCTAGATTAGATTACATTTACCTAATCAAAAAACAATAAAAACTGTGTGTGACGTATGGGGGAGAAAACAATCCGCGCACGTTTTCTTGAGTTCCAGAATCCTTTTCCATTATTTTAACTATAAATAGTTGAAATATGAATCTATAAATAGTTAAAAATAAATAAATAAAAATAAAATTCAGGTAAGGCAATGGTAAGATTCCAAGATCAAAGAAGAGAGGCTCGCAAGGATCACGTGGATGGCATTTGTTCATTATTCGTTTGCAATCTAAAGGTGTGGGCTCTGCATGATGAACTTCTCCAGAATATTATGCCATATCTCAATGCACATTTGCATGCAATGCTCATATTATCCCAATGCACATTTGCAAAATACACGCAACGAGGTGGAGGATGGCTGATAGAATTTGAAAGAATTCTGAATGCGTAACAAAATGAACTTAATAATTTAGTGTTTAATTTTGTTATATGTTCATTCCATTCGAGGTTTGACTGAATTGAGAGACATAGAAATTTTGTTACCTTAACATAAGTTAATTGCATTTTGTTTATTTTCAGTGGAGCTTACGATTGCTGATTTGAAATGCAAAATGCATTGAAACTGTTTTATTTGCAATGCAAACTTATTTTATTGCAATGTTATATTTAACCTGAACAGATAGCAAGTATATATGGACATATTTGTAAATTCAAATAAGAACAATGTGAAATAATACAATTAGAGGTACAACACAATGGCACACACTTTCTCGCACACACTTTCTCACACTATTTTGTTTTCTAATTACTTAAGTTATGGGTAGTTTTTCCCTAATGTTCCACCCTGTTCCCAGCTGTTATCTGCCGGCGCCTAAACTATATTTGAAGGTTTAAAAAAAACCTCTTAGTTCCAAAGTTCGACGAAATTGGTAGACATTTGAAGCATGAACTTTTTTGTACTTTCTCAAGCTATTTAACTGATTATCACTGCAGTTCAAGCTTGAACTGTATTGTGGAAATTATTGGATAAAGTGGAGTGTGTTTGGACTTTTGTGGTTATTCAAAACAAGAGATAAATTTGCATATCATAATTATTTATTTGGGCAGTTTGTACTACAATATTTGAAGAAATAATGCAAGAAGTATGTATTATTGCCCAACCTATTGTTCTTCATCACTGATGATATCATTATCAGTGTTTTAGTTTTCCACATTAGCATCTGCCACTGACGACAAATTTAGACACAAATCTCTGTTGGTAGGTAACTGTAAAATGTAACACTGTCTGCAAATATTAAAACTTCTGAAGATTCCTCTGAGATTAAAATGTGCTTCTCCTTTAACCCTTTACTTCACCTTCTTTCCTCTCTTTCTTTGGTTTACGTCTCATCCTTCTACATCTGACGTAGAATCCACTTCTTATCTGTTAATTTCTCCATTGCTTGCTCAGATTTAAAACACAAATGATATATGCCACGAGAATAGGTTATACACAATGATCAAACGTCCATAACAAAAATACTGGTTATGCAGAATAACCACATTCAAAAACTAACACTATCTCCTTATCCTAACTTACAGATTGAGATAAGTTATGCTTCAGAAATAATTATGGAGAAAACATACATTTAAAGAACTATGTTTTTTTTTACCAAATAAGACTCTGGACTGTGATTCTTTTATAGCAATCACTTGAACTTTCGGAGCTAATAACTACGGACAAGGACTGCTTTTATTGACATTACAGTCAGCAAATGGCGGCTATGAAGCTCTAGCAACAGTTCTAATACCTCAAAATTTCAGGTTTTAGACTAAGGTTGTTTTTTAAATCCTTCATTTTTTTACATTTTCTCAATTTTCGATCCCGCAATAGAAAAATTGAAATCTGACTTCAATAACTTTGTAGAAGCAGGAAGCAAATTATTATTGAACAATTTGGAGCCGTTATTGAAAGAATGCCCTTTAGCGTTTATGAAAATGAAGGTTTTTGAACTCATTTTTACAGAAAACTTTTGGGTTTTCAAGAACTTCATCATATCATTGAAAGCATTTGTGTTAACAAATGAAATAATGTTTAAAAATGCCAGTAATATACAAATTGATGACGTGAGAGATTAAAAAAAAATACATTTGTGCCGTTAACAAAATCAATAATACATCGAAATGAGTTTATATTAGGTTATTTAGTTCATTAAGCGCTACCCGTTCCGTTGGAATAACCAGCAGCATAAATGTATCATCATTTCGTTCATATTTCGCAAGCTGACACGCTTTGAGCGACGCCTCTCCCCGCCCCGCTCCGACACCCATTGTCTCGGTTGTCGGTACTAGGGCTGGGCTAGCACCATTCTCTCGCCTGCTGACTGAAAAGAGCCCAGCGTCACCGCCACCATCAATGGTTAACATTGACGGACGGACAGGTAGACGTTTTGAAAAAAAAATGTTTTTTCGCTTTGAGGTGACTCAAAACGTGTCTCCTTTGAAATCTCGGATTCGATTATCCACAGAATTACATAACTTTCCTTACTTTACATATATTACTCTGTATCTACATACATATACGAGATAGTAACTTGAGGTGCTACAGAATGGCACAGACTTTCGCATGCTATTTTTATAATGTATTTGGTCTGGGCTAGCTTTTCGGTCTTTCCCCATTGTCTTGCCAGCTGTCATCTATTGCCGCGCAAAGTAAATTTAAAAATAATTCTGAATTTTTCGGTATCTAAATGGTAGGACCATGTGTTCTAAGTGCACAGACAATTGTCATTACCATCCTAATGAGCAATGAGTTTCTTAATTTCTGTGGCCTTATTAGTTCCGAGACTTCCCACATTTACTTTGATTAGTATCAATGAAATGAATGTGTTTAAAATTGTCCAGAAGTGTATTCATGTTACGAGTTTCATCACACACTATGTGTTATTAGTTAGACATTTCGTCACTTGTTGGGGAGAGGTAGAATTAAAGTTCTTTTGCCGTACTTTCGGAACTGTGGCAATCTATTTATCGTGCTAAAAAGTATTTTATACTGGCAAAAATGGCTTTTCTATACGACGAGGCCACGTTTTTCAGATGTTTTAATAAACGATTAAATAAATGCTAGAGTTCTAGTACAATACGAAGTAAAATGAAGGAAATCCCTCTTTCCTTAGATTTTCAGTAACTATTAATTTTAACTTGTAAAGAAACTTTCAAGCAAAAACATTCTTACATAGTTATTAAAACGAATAAAATCGAGCTGCAGTTTGATTTGAGTGTATCCTGCGGCATTTGACAAAACCTGTAATATCACGCATTGAACCAAAACGTTTTGAATACCCCTTGCCGAAATGTGTCTCTGGACCCGTCCCTGATTCATGTGGCGAACGAAAATACAGCCCAAGCATGTAGCCAACACCAACAAGTTTATTACATGGTCTTCACTTGCTAGTTCCTTACATTGTATAGTATTTATGACATTGTATCTTAAGAGAGATGTTCAAAAAGACCTTTGTTTGAATGTATTGGGCCCGCCTTAACATGATACACTTAGCGCTCTGTGTTATAAATAATAAATATTTAATTCCGAATGTTCTTCAAGATTTGTAATATTATTGGATTAACTGGCTTATGTTCTTTCTTTCACATCGGCCCATAGATAAAAGACGCTCGTGGTTAAGTCTGGTAATTGCGTTCGCCACAGTCCTTTCTTCTATGAATCTTTCATGAATTCGTGAAGCATGAAGTGTGATAAATTTCCCCCACCAGAAAAAATATTGCCGGGCCGAGGTAACGAAAAAATGGATAAATCCAGTTGCCAAATTTAGAAACAAATCCTCTAACACGTGGTGTCGTCAGAATCCATGATTAGTAGGTCCTTGATTCTAAAAAATCGATAAGCGCGCGTCTGTCTAATAAGGATCGGTCTTTGAGAAAACTTTTTTTTAAAAATTGCGTTAATTTCAGGCCCAAACTACGCGAAAACTACTAGATGGAAAAACTGTATTTGATATTTTTTAAAGAGCTTATTGTTTGAAACAGACTTTCTCTAAATTACAAAATATATATCTTCAATATTGTAGTTTTGAAATGTTACCGTTTTGCAATTTTCGAAAATACGGAGATGGAACTAGCACCATTTTTTAACATCTCTTGCAACATTCGAAGAGAAAATTTAAAGAAAAAATTGGTGCTGTTTCAGAGAACAAAATTTAAAAAATAAATATTGCCTAATTTCGCGCAAATTACACGAAAACTATTCATGTTTTCAAAACATTGTACTTGACGTTAGTTGAAGATCTGCCTTTGAAGAGCAAATTTTATTAAGGAAAAATATCTTTATCTTCAATACTAAAGTTGTGAAAAATCTAAGATTTCAACGAACATGAGACCTGCACCATTTTCTTAAGCGTCCTTTATTGTATCTGAGATCAAAGTTTAATAAAAGAAATTTATGCTATTTAAAAAAAAAATGAAAATGGTTTTGAGGCTTCACATAAAGTACTCTCAAAAATCAAATATTAGATCGAAACTTCTAAGCAGTGAACTCATTCAGATCAATCAGGAAATATCCATTTTGGAGAAATTCAGCGAGTGTTAACCATTGGCGGAAAGGCGTTTTGCCGTCAATCGACTTTTCGCTTACCTACACAACATGAATTCTGGCTACATTACGTGTCAGAGGAAGTAATTTACTATATACAGCACTACAATTTATACACTTGTTCATTACTAGGTAATAAGACAATTTTCTGCCGAAAATTTGCCGTTTTCAGGATTACGATTACATAACTTCCTCTTCTTACGAGGTAAGTACGAGAACGTTAAAATGAAAAAATTTTAAAAAATTCATTGAAATATCTACATTTTGAAATTGAGACAGTTCACATTTATTTCCAAATCTTTTGTACACCACCAATATTCAAATTAATGATGCCTTTCTTACTTGGTGAGGCTCAGTCCGTCAGACTTCCTATTCAGCCCGACACGCACTCATTTCTCTCCGCTCCCGTCGCCTATATGAAAACCAGAGATTTCTTTCTCATTACAATTAATCCCTCAACTTTAGACCTTCAAATTATGCCACGCTCTTTTACAAAAAAGTAGTTGTTGAGTAACACTAAGGCGAGGAAAGCCGCGCGTTCACACTTGTGTTTAGCGCGCGTGCTGGCACAGCGGGCCTGCACTCAAATATCGGGCGTCGGTCCCACGGCCACAACCAGCGCGAGGAGCTCAAGGCCGCACGCACCCCGTCCACCGCGAGGCCCGGCCCCGCTGGGAACTCTCGCACACCCAAAGACGTCACTCGCACACGTTTTCCTTCTTTCCCGAAAAGCACAACGAAGAGTAGCAGTGCGGCTTTTCAACTGTTCGATGCCATGAACACAATGAATTATTATTACTTGGCCCGTATTTTCGCGCCAAGTTACGCGAAAATGATTCAAATTATCGAAAAATCGTCCAGGAACTTATTTTAAAAATCTATCTTTACGAAACACATTTCTTAAGGCAAAAATTCTCTATCATCGTAATTGTAGTAGTATGAAGACTCCCAAAAAATGTGAACTTTAGCAGTTAAAAAAAAAGTTTCAACGGCGATGAGATTTGCACTGTTCTTTTAAACTGCTTTCACACAATCCAACAACAAAATTTAAGAGATGGCGCCACTCTGAAAATTTGGAAAATATCCCAAGAGCATCATGTAAACTACCCCAGAAATTGAAATATCAGTTTCAATTTAAAGAGGGCGCACTCGGCTAGTTGGACAGACGGACAGACGGACAGACGGACAGACGGACAGACGGACAGACGACAGACGACAAGACGAGGACGACGGACAGCCGGACAGACGGACAGACGGAACAGGACGGACGACGAAGCGCAGACGGACAGACGGACAGACGGACAGACGACAGACGGACAGACGGACAGACGGAACAGACGGACAGACGGACAAGGATAGACGGACAGACAACGACAGAGACAGACGGAACAGACGGACAGACGGACACACGGACAGACGGACACACGGACAGACGGGCGTTTTCAGTAATTCTATTTTCCGGTATCAAGGACCCACAAAAAGTGGATTCCGGCTATACCACGTGTTAGAGGATTCTTTTCTAAACGTAGCAACTGCATTTATCCTGTTTTTCATGACCAGGACGTTGTAATAAGAGTTTTTTTGTTGAGAATTTGCATTTTTTGCGATATGTTATATAAGTTTCTCTGTACTCCATAGCAAGAAAGTATTAGCAGAGTTAGTATGAACATAAAATGTTGACCTGCGCATTTTACTGGCGGATGTATTTTCTATTAAATTTGAAATTGCTAGAATTTCCTGAATGAACTAACTTCACTTTCGAAAGAATGTATTAACAATTGTATGGGTGAAAACCAGAACGGAATAAGAGACATTTTATAAATTCTGAGAAATCTGGTTTAACTCAATACCGCTGTAAAATCATGGTGTTTTGTGTCATCATTAAAACGGCGGCATTTTAGGTGTTCACTAAAACCACGAAATTACATTGGCACTAAAATACAGTTTATTATAAACAAGTGTTTCTCATAATTTATAAGATGTCACTTATACCCTTCTGGTTTTCACCCATTCAGTTATGAAGAGCGAGAAGCTTCCTTATGCTTAGCTTTCAGACATTTACTACGTCTTCCCTTTTTCTGATATTTTTCCCAATTTCTGGAGGTTTTTACAGCTTAAGCAAGAGCAGACCGCTGGGGCACGAGGAGGGTAAATGAGGCGGTGGAAGTTATCAAACGCCCCCATAACTTTAATGCTGACTAAGGCATACGTCTACACGATGCCTGGAAACACCTATTTTACCAGGACATCCGATCTCGACCGGACGCGGTCCTAGCTGCTCCGCAACGTTCGATTACGAACGGAGCGCCTTCTCTCACCCTGCGGGGAGCCCGCCCCTGATTGGTCGGTGCATTCTCTCCGCATTGGCCGATCACCCGGCCAACCGGCACACGGGTAGAGGAGAAGCTTAGCCCTATTTTAACTCGTGCGCAGTCCACCTCCACGCAATACGTACGCCCTGATGTTGGTCGCAGAATGGCGACCGAAACGTCGGCACATTTGCCATGGACGCGGTATCACCCAGTCAGCCAAGTAAATACTGACTCCGGCCGCGAAAGCACTGTTTAGAGACCTTCAATGTAGTCTCCATTCTTTTCAATTACCCAGTCGCATCGGCTGGGAAGCTTTAGAACTCCATTAAATATTCTATCTTTCTTCATCAGACGAATGGTTCGGATACCGGCTGCAGAAAGCTCATCAAGGGATAAAACGACGTCTTCGCAGAGATTTTTTTAAATTAGGAAGTAGTCATGGTCTGTGAGACCCATGTCTGGCATGTTGACACACTTCAACCCAACCACATTCATGGATCTTCTCTGTCCCGATTTTAGCGTGTGTGGGAGAGCGTTATCGGGGAGAATGAGTGACCCAGAGTGGTCGAGCAAGAGAGTATATTGTTAATTGTGAGACTGCGTCATAGACAGCTGTGCTGTGTTCCAAGTCTAGAATTTGACAGGACCTGCTATCCCTCGCTTGGAGTTATGCGCTACACTGTTGTTGGCAGAGGTAGCTAAAAAGGTTGTGAGAGCATTGAAAATTGTCTGTTCAGTTAATCAAGTTTATCTTCTTTTTTAGATAGTTGTATGGTTTTACAATTGTACGTGAAAGATAATCATAAGTTGGATGCATTCACTGCCCATGAAGTTTCCAGGATAGAGGCATGCTACCCACTGTCTTCTTGGCGCCATGTCTTCTCGAAAGACAGCGCCCATAAGCTGATCTGTTGACTCGGGGAATATCCTCTCAAGTCCTGTAGCGCAGTTAACTCTTGTTTTAGGACACGCCGTTTCGCTGTGGGCCAAGTAATTTGTTTACATTGACGTGTCAGAAAATTGTAACGTAGACACTCAGTGTTGATTTTTTTACTACTCCTCAACTAGCACTTCTTTCTTCCAGTATTGTAGAGTTGCAGAATCCCTTTATTCAATTTCTTCTTAGCAGGCACTCAAAGAACCACAAATTAATACGAGCATCAGTACTCTGTTGAGGGTTTATAAACAAAGTGCGAGATGAAATTGCCGCTCGCGTTGCCCTGCCTCTTCTTCGTGTACGAGGAGGGGTTTGTTATACCCCCTTGTACTACGTGAGGCTACAGCTGTGTTAGTAAGGCTCTTTCAACAAGTTATGTACCCTATTGAATATAAAACTCTTAAAAAAGAAGGCATTACCTGCTAAATCATCTCCACATAGTTTGAATCCCTGTGTAAGCCCAGAGGTGTCTTGAATGTGGGTGGCCGTTAAACGTACTCTCATGATGAAAATATGAATAATTATCCTGTTGTAATTCCACCCAATCACCGATTTCTTACCCTTTTTAGTAAATGATACACCTTGAATTATTACACGCCGGGCTTTTCCTGACGTTGGGAAATGTACTCCAGCAATTCTGGGCTCTTTCCTTATGGTGTGCAGCAAAAAGTAATTAAAGCTTGTATGATTTGTAAAAGATGGCAAGCCGCTCCTGTTGAACAGATCATGGGTTTGTTACCTCCAAGACTTTATTGGTCATGGACTCATACTTCCTTGGATTATTGCGCATCTATTTTGAAAGGGCCTGCACTCACTCAATCTAAAGTCTCTCAGAAATCTTGAATTGCTATTTTGTAAGTCATAGTACGAATGCGGCACATTTACAAAATATGAAAACCAATCTGCTTCCCAATTTATTGCTGCCTTTGAACGATTTAGGTCTCGGAGAGGTTACCCTGTTCAAATGTATTCAGATAATGCTACTACCTTCAACAAGACTAGTAGCATTGCGGAAGAAAATCGCATTGTTCTTCCTCATCAGGATTTGGAAGTAGTTATCAAATTCTTGGCAGCCCAAGGTACCCCGTGGTACTTTTGTCCCAATTACTCTTCACATCGGAACTCTCTAGCAGAAGCATGTGTTAAAAGTTTTAAATTCCATTTGCGTCGTGCCTTAGGACGCCAGATTGTGCCATTGTTTGCATTGTTGTACATCGTTTTACATTTAACACATTTAAAGGATGCAATTTAAATTGAAATAACATAAATATAATAAATAATAGTAATAAAATCAAATATGAAATAATATACTACTTACGTAACATCCAAATGCGTAAATTCGATGCAGGTGACTGAAAGGTTAGCAGTATTTATTCATATTTATTTGAAATGGGTATTAAATGATTTTTAAAATGTTAACTTTTTAACGTATTACAAAAGTTACTATGTAAGAAACGAATAAAAAATATGAAATACTATACTCATTGTAACTTAGCTTCAGACTGCCTCCAAACACGAACAATTACGATCAAGATGCGCAGTATTTTCAGAGCGAGCCACTAACTTTGACGCCCAATTACTCCAAAAATACTCATAGGTTCGAAACATTCAACCTGACCTTATAAAAATCAGTTTTTAATGAACATATTTCACTAAGAAAAATATTATCATCATAATACTAGTTATAAGAAGACGAAAAAACTTGAATTAATCAATTGTCGAAAAATCAGGGTTTTTAACCAATATGAGTCCTGCACCATTTTTAAAAATATATTTACGACTATCTATCAACAAAATTTCATCAAAAAAGGCGAAGCTGTTTTTGAGAAATAATCGTTTAAACAAAAATTGAAAATTGACTATATTTCACGCAACATTACACAAAAAATACACACATTTTCGATACATGGTACATGTTTTTAGTTGAAAGTCTATCTTTAAGGAACAGATATTATTAAGGGGAAAATCTAAGTTTCATATTTGAATAGTTGGAAGAGTCCTAAAATATTTAGAATTTTATCAAATTTCCAAAAATCAGAGCATGAGACCATTCTCTAACGTCCTTCAGAATATCCCACAACGAAATTTAGTCAAAATGAATGGCATTTTTTTTTGGAAAATTTTGAAAATGTCACAGCGGCTGCATGTAAAAGTACTCCATAAAATATCGGTTTCAAATTCAAGGAGCCTTGACATCATCCCGATCGATTGGGGAATATCAATATTGGCGTTGTTCACAGACAGAAGTTTTGCCTTCAATCGATTTTTCGATATCAAGAACCCATCAAAATGGGATTCTGGCTACGACATGTGTTAGAGGATTTTTTTCTAATTTGAGCAAATGGATTTATCCACTTTTTTATTACTATGTCCCTGTAATAAGAGTTTTTCTGCCGAAAATTCGCGCAATATTATATAACTTCCTCTTCTTAAGACGTTCCTTCTTATACGCGAGAAAGTAAAAATTTGATCAATTATTACCATACGCATCAAGGATATATTTCAAATGATGTTCCTCTACAATTTTCTTTTTCTTCTCTAATGCTTTTGAATAATTTTGAAATAATTCACTGGTCACTAATATGTCGGTTATATCACGCCTCTGCGTTTCGTTTCAATTTAAATGGTACTGGTCTGCGCGTCATCTTCAACAATGTTTTTAAATATTCGCCACACTTCTTCAAATTCCCTTCCTATTCTAAAAAAACTCGTCATGCTGCTCCCTTAAGTAATTTGGAAGCCTTTCTACATTCGCTTTCTTGTATTCGTTCCCTGGAAACGCGGTGATAATACATTTCCTTGAAGTACTTAAGTCTAAGTCGACAAGAACAGCTTTATTGCCAATAATACCTTCTTTGCCGTCGCACGATAATAAGTCGTTCGGTCTAATGAGACAAATATCCACAAGCGCGCCCTGTCGTGTCGGCAGGTTTATTAACTTCGCTTCTCCGTTGTACTAAATCAGTCTAGTGCGTAGTGGCTGTACGTCTCCATCTCGTAGGAACCCTTTCCAATTTGTGTCTGGAAGAGTTAAAATTCCGGCATTAACTACAGGATGGCTACTTATATTTTTTGATCTTTCATTTACGGCGCCTATGATTTCGTAATTATTGCTCGGTGGATGATGGCAAGTAATTATTTCTAAGATCTTTCCTGAACAGTAAATTTCTTATCCCATCATTTCAAACACATTATCAACCCAATTTGATACATTTAATGCGTTTATCACGCAAATGAAAACAGTCCGCAGTCTCTAGTTTCAACATCTCTCCCAAACGTAATGTAATCAGACCGAAAAATTCCCGGATTCGCTACCGCATCGAAGAGCCAAAACTTAGCACTTACTTAGCTTACTTAGCACGATATCAGGATCTCAAGCCTCAATTAAATTCCAAAATTCGGTTACCCTCAGTGGTATAGCTACCTATTAGGTTACAACCGGAGCCTATCCAATCATTTAATGGAAAGGAATAACAGTTCTCATTACTTCATAATGAGAGGACCTTAATAGGAACTGCTGATATTGATAACCAGTGAGAGATTACAGCATTAAGCAATTCTCTGAGGGTAGAGGCACGCCATTATTAAGAGTGGAAAAGGTAAGCATTAGGATGTTTATCTAAAATTTTAGATTTGTCGTCATAGCGTTCTTTCACCAGGGTTCAAGTTTGTCCGAACGTTCCTTCGAAATAGCATGGAAATCAATTTCAGAGGCTCGTTCTCCAGACCACTCATTAAATGCACTAATTTTTGAGTATAAGAAAACTGTCAATTGATTACTAAATGAGTGAAAAGTTCGCGAAATTGCTGTCAATTCTTATAAATTCCATCAAATTTTGGTACCTTAATACTCGGCTAATATTTGTGAGGACACAGAGCGGCAAACACCGGGTTCTTCTAGAAGGGCTCTTTCATGCAATAATTGCTGGGCCGCTAAATGCGCGTTTCCTCATTCCGAGGAGCTAATCTCATGCGCGGTACCCAAAAAATCTGTAGCATTAGTTGCTTCTGATTTAATTGTTTTGACCTCGAACCACACCTGTGACATTCTGTCACGAAGGCACACCAGATCTGACCTTGTGACTAGTTGCAATGCTTTCAAATTCTCTATCCTCTGAATTTCCCATCCCGCCAGATGTCATCTCTGTGATAAATTGAGTTCAATTGTCCCTGAATCCTTATGGCGTACTCTGACATGAGCCATTGTTAAATAAGGTTACGTACCCATGCAATGAGGGACAGCAGTAATTCGGGCAATAGCATTGCACTGACACACTACCTTAAATAAAAATTGAAAGTCGAGCGGCGAATTTCATGTAAATGAACGCCTAATTATTCTTCGACAGACTCAAACTATGAGTTTTATTCAACTATGAGTCAAGTACTCATTTGCGTAACTAAAAATGAGCAACTAATAACATATCCTCTTACTGTAATGCAATACATATTTGATTCCCTTCTTCAAGGTTAGGAGTAACAGGTCATTATCGAAGGTTATGACGGGGTGCAGGATATTGGATAAAATTAAAACATGCTTTAATTTTCAACATACAAACCGCCTTTCAAATGCAAACAACACGAAACTACAACTCTACCAAGTGCACTGCTATTCTAATGCAATTTTCAATTTGATCTGAAACGCTATACACTTTCCACTTTGCAGATCAACCATGTCTGAGACATGAACACGCGCAGAATATTTGACGCAGTAGAAAAAGTACACTACAAATCGCGGATTTCAAAGTACCATAAACGGTAAAGAAGAGGCTGAACTTGTAAAGGTTTTCAAATTAGTAAATGAGTAAAGTAAACACAACAAAATTGGAACATTATTTCCAACGAGAACAAACGTCGCACTTATTATCTAAAGGCATTCCATGGCTTCCTTAACGCCTTTCTCCATTTAACCCTTTGCTGCAAAGAATTGATGTAGTTGCGTGACGAATACTTCTAAATTATGGCTAACTTATTGTTTAAATCAAGGAATTGATGCATAAGAGTTACCTGCTCAACAGGTGAGTTAAAATTCTAAAAAAGTTATTAAGGGCGTACCAATGCACTAAGTGATTTGAGGTTAAAATTAGGTATTCACCCTCCTCACTTGAGGTTATTTCAAGCGGTCTTAGGTTTAAACAAGCCTCAACTTTTACAAGTGGGTTGTTGTTACCCATAGTTTTAACGCCCACAGATAACACTCGAATGACGGCGGCTTTTCATTAGCGAAAATAAAATCGAATACTTTTATATATTTGTAGAATATAACAATACCATAGTGTTTAATAATTACTATTATATATTTTTCGATATCTTATTTCCAAGGCAATGTGTCGTTTTATTTACTAACTTTTAAATATTTTACTTTCTAACATGCTGCTTATTTTTCGCACCAAAGTTCTACGATTTCAAATAAGTAAAAAAAAAATTATTCGGAAAGAAATTGTCGTATAAATAGTATTACATTACCATTACTAATGATGACAAAGTACGTGCTATTTTAGCGCCACCAGTTATAATGTATATTCTTAGAAAGAAGAGAAACAAAGACGAAATACCAGAGTTTCGTAGTAATAATTCACCAACAACTGGCGACAGAGAATAAGCAAGCGCGTTTTTTGTATATTTCACTTTGGTATTTATGCAGAAAACTAACTATACTCAGATACCAACATTGCCAGATATAATTTTTTGTCAGATGGAGTAAGTATTCTACGAAGATTCTATTTCTCTATTAAATAATAAAAATCAAAAAATCTTGAAGCCCAGATTCTATGTTCGCGAACATCATGAAAGTAGGTGCAGAGATTTTCCTACCATTCCTTATTAGGTTATTTAATGTAACTATTAATAACGCTTGCATGACGTAAGATTGGAATTTAACTTTCGTATTTATTTTTAAAAATGTCGATAATAGAGTACCTAGTAACTACAGACCGATAATTCTTACATCAGTCATATGTAAACTCATGGAACTAACTACATCCGGAAAGAATGGGAGGGCAAGAAAAGGCAGCGTCAAGGTCAGCACGGTTTCAGAAACGATTTCTCTTGCGAAAGTCAACTTGTCTCACTTTTTAGGAAGTAGCCGAAGAAAGGGATGAAGGTGAAATATTTGTCGTGATAGTAATATATTTTGCGAAATCTTTTGATCTAGTAAATAAATTAATATATTCGGGTATATACACAAGGGAAGTGGCATGGAGAAACGAACTACTACGTGACAGGCAACTGAAGGTTTGAATCAGAAAATATTTATCAACCTCCAAAAGCGTTAAGTCACTAGGAAGTGTCATTGGACCCATATTTCTCGCTTCAATGACTTTCCAAAAAAATTAAGCTTCATATGTGAGACGTGTTGCCGACTACTACCATTTATCGGATTATCAAATCAAAAGAGGACGGAGATATTCTGCAGCGAGACAGACAAATCACACTCCTGGGCGGACACAAACGGCATGAAAATAAATAGTTCAAAGAGCAAAGCCTTCACATTTGGTACGGGTCGCATTTATAGTAAAACTGTCTTCAAATTGAACAGCAATGTCGGGACCCAGAGTCACGTCTAGCAAATACCACTGGTCAACAGCATTATAGTAACAAATATGTCAATGGTGTTCTTAGCTAAGTCTTGAACACCAACTTTGAATATGAAATCAGTTTTTGGCAATCGGGCTCTGTTTTCTTGCGACACGCCACTTCTTTTCAACGGAAATGCCTGAAAACGCTGCATATTGGTTATTTTTCTGCATCTTTATTTAATTATTCTGCAGATGTTAATGTTCAGGAACAATCAAAATGTGTACAGAGAATTCCATTCCATGACTGAATTTAGAAAATTTACCTCAAGGAAATGAAAAATGATTGGCAACATTGCTGGTTAAGAGGTTCAAGACACATGCCCTTCGCTGAGAAGGTTGAAATTTTCTTTCCATGGTTTGGAGGGAACCAACGGATCACATCACAGTCTGATATATCTGTCCAACACGAATAACTGTAATCACCTCAGAAACGAAGAAAACGATACAATATAATTTTTACCATCTGCCATAAGTCCTGTATGTCTTAGTGATTAATTGCCGGTACTATAGCCCGGTACCGAGAGAAGAGGTGACAGTGAGTGAACATGAATGCTACATTCAGAAGGCTGAGACAACTTCCATGCTAACCCAAAACTTCAAGCCTCCCGTGATTCAAATTAACTACATTTTTTTTTCAAGAGAATCTCTACTATCTTGTACGCGATTTAAATTTGTCGAAGTAACATCCTGATCTTTAGAATGAGAATTTTTGAACAATATAGCATTTTTTCGCACAGCAATACATAACTTTCTCTCTTCTCAGAAGGGAGAAAGTAAAAATTTGGTGCCCTTGTTTTTTAACTTTTGAAAATTCTCCCAAGAGCTTCGTTTACAGAACCCCCCAAATGAATAAATCGGTTTCAAATTCAAGAGGGCGCGACATCAGTCAGATTTGCGGCGGCGATGGTGTAACGGTTAGCGTACCGGACTGTTGTACCCAAGTTCGCGGGTACAACACCCGATCGAAACCGTGGATTTTTAAGGGCAAAAATCCTTCGTACGCCTTCCTTCGAAGGGGAAGTAAAGCCGACTGTCCCATGTTCATAGATTTACTTGCATGTAAAAGATCCTCAAGCCTAAATGACGCCTCTGAGCTAAATTCAAATCGCCAGTTTCTCGCCCAAGAAATACCTCCGTTCTCTGCTAGTTGATGAAAGGAGCGTAGCGAAATTTGCGTGGTCAGACGGAAGAGAGGGCCTGATGGCTCGCGTCTCGCCACGTAAAATAAGGCAAATTCAATTCAATTGTCAGGGGATTATCAATTTCGGATCAAATTAATTGAACGGTGTAGGCGCTGGCGCTGACGAACTAAGTCGTTCTTCCACCAATCGATTTTTCGGTATAAAGGGCCCACAAAACATGAATTCTGGATACACCACCAGTTAGAGAAAGCAATTTAGTAGATAAAATAACATTATTTTCCAAACTTTTTGTTGCCAGAGTCCGACAATAAGAGTTTCTGTCAAAATTTAGCTCTTTTTTTTCTCGTAGCATTACAATCCTTCCTCTATATTGCGTAAGCAGAAGCCAGAATGTAAAAAGCGGATTAAGTTGTGTCTCTATGGTATGTACCAGGGGTTTACATGCCCTTGAAAGCTTTTTCCAGTTTTAAGGGGATGCCGATTTCGCCAATCCGCGCCAGGAACCCACTACATCTCTCATGGGGACACACTTGAACCATTTTACACTCAACACAATAGCTGGCTCTTCGGTCTGTGATCAGCACACTCGCAAGACATTCTGTGACAACACACATACATGAAAGACAAAGGAAAAACAACCGTGGACACGGCGCAACTCGTGACTCTTCCGATCAGGGCGGCGGCGACTCGGCACTCGGTGTAGCCACTTCGGCCACTTACGTCGGCACATCCGCTTCCAGATGTACTTGTGTGAATGTCATAACCGTCATATCCTTCATAACCGTGGGGAATCATTCTGATGAATGTGTGAACGCATCTGAAGGAGGCTGTTTGTGTGCGCGCAACAGTAGAAAAATGTCATTCGCATGATTATCATTAATACTGAACTATTTTCATTACTACAACATATTCAGAAATGTTTTATACTTGTGGGAAACATGAGCATCTATCTTTAGAATAGGAATTTAATTAACGTTTTTCTATTAGGAAATTACGTAATGAGAATAAGTGAAAATGCATCGTAGCAGCCACTCTCTGTGATTCTTTGAAATTGTCTTAATTTTTCGATTTTCTTAATATAGATAGGAAATATTATTTAAAAAGTATTAAAGAACAGCAAAACTTCGCCCCAAATGGCAATTTTCTTTGAAAACTTTGGAGCCGGTTTTAAGGAAATGGCTCTTAAGTTCTACCGTAAATTCGAAATTGGAAGCACAATTTTACAAAACTTTTTTGAGTTTTCAAAAAACTTCATTTGAAATATTTTGAAGCACGTTAACTCTCAAATACAATTATGTTTACAAATTGCTGGGAATGTGCACATTAGTGGCGTGAGAGAGCTTTAAAAAATTACATTTGTGCATTAAAAAAAATTCCCCGCACTCAAATTCACCTCATAGTGAAGAATTAATTGCAATTAGCACTAACCTTTCTAACGTTTGAAGAACAAATTGGAGGCGTTTTCGAGAATATGGCGTTTGAGCGTTTCTGAAAATTTCGAAATGTGAAAAAATAAATTTTCTGTACCAATAAGTAGCACCTCGGTACAGAGTGGGACCAAAAGGAAAAGTTAGGCCAGACAAAGGGCCGGTTTCACCAAACAAAGGGTAAGAGTTTACTCTGGAGTAAATCATGTTTACTGGAGAGTAACTTCTTGAAGCGTTTCACCAACACTTTACTCGAGTGTAAATAGCTTATACGAGAGTAAATTCTAGAGCAACTGTACATTGCGAAAATCCGTCAGGTAAAGTACGGAGAAAGCTCAGTTTTGAACGTGAATGTACCTCCGAAGTGTTGTTATGGCTCGACGAATACGAATGATAGTATTTGAAGACAATTCCAACAATGAATCGGAATTTTATCCACTAGTACGAAGACGAAGGGTGCTTGAGAGAATAGATTGGTTTTAATTATGGCGATCGAGATTTTGTCACGAGGTTATGATTGACCAAATCAGCTGTTAACTTCATCAAATATATAGTAAACTGTAGAGAACTTGTAATTTTTTTTCACCCATGTGGATACGAAATAAATGCAGTACGTACCGTATACGATAACAAAAGGAAAAATAATAACTACAGGGATTACAAGTTCTAAGAAATATTTATTTATTTAGTAAAAAACTGTATGTGACGTATGCGGGAGATCATTTGCGTACGATTTCTTAAGTTCCAGAATCACTTTCCAACATTTTAACTACAAATAGTTGAAAGGTGAATAAAAGTTTCAAAAATAAAACGAACAATAAATAATAATAATAATAATAATATAATAATAATAATAATAATAATAATAATAATAATAATAATAATAATAATAATAATACAATTCAGAAAAACGCGAGATCACCAGCATTTGAAAAACTAAACATTTTCGTTCTCGAGTTATAGAAAATTTATTTGTACCGCCACCGGTAAACGAACTACAAGTTCAATTTTTCTGCATTGCTAACAAAATAGTAACTCATCTTCTGAGAAGAAGAATGAATATTTATTAAGAAGTAATGATACAAACTATGCTAACTCGAATTCAATAATACCATACAACATAATTACGTCAAGATATCGCAAAGATCTCCGAAACTGAAATGAATGATAGAATGTAAGGAATTAATCAAAGGTTCCCGTTGGTCCGCATTGGTTCCCAGAGTCACTCTCGGTCACTGCCTCTTGAATCGCTCTCGAATGTTGCGTGTTCAGCTGATTCGCGGGGTAAATCGGGGTGTAGGTACTCTAGAGTAAAATAACCCTTTAGAAACATGGTGCAACGCTTATTTTCTACTCGAGAGTTACTATCTTAGAGTAACTGCTTACTCTAGTGTAACTATTCTCAGCTTTACTCGGCTGTTGGTGAAGCCGGCCCTAAAGAGATTAAAAAACTAACTAGTACGAGAAGGTCTGTGCCAGTTAAGATTCGGATTTTAGATTTATATTTATTTAGTCAAAAATAGTAAAAACTGTATGTGAGTCATGGGGGAGAAGATTATCTGCGCACGTTTTCTTGAGTTCCAGAATCCCGTCCCGTTATTTTAACTATAAATAGTTGAAATAAGACTAGATTTAAAATTTTTTGGACTGGCGACTGGCGCCTATAGAAATTCTGGGCCTGATTTTAAAGTAGTATGTGTTGTTGGGACACCATTGGGTTTAATATTAGGAAAATCTATTTACTCTAAAAATACTGCCACTACCCTGCACTGTACCTATATTAAACTAGGCCTGTTTTCTGGAGAAAAAAATTGCCCATTGTTTTTACACGTATCCAATATTTTATAGCTTGATGAACAAGTCAACAATAGAGAAAAAGCGTTTATTGACCCTAGCATTACCGAGAGGGGCGGTCACATATGAACCGAAGATTCTTTTATATGTCATTTTATAGGAAACTGAAAACAATAATGAATAAATTATCCGCTACACAGCTGTCTTGGCGCTCTCCGTACAATTCAGTTACAAAACAATGAAGTTGCGGACATCCATAAACATTTAAATGGGGAATATAAGTTACTTTAAAAGAAAAGAATAGAAACATGAATGAAAACCTCCAAAAAATATTAATTTTAAAATCTTATTCAAGAAGGTTGTAAGTAACAGGTTGTCTCGGAAAATACAGAGATATTTTATATTGCAATATGTTACGTTATATTCTGCGTTTGTAGTAAGTTTTATTTTTAGATTTTTTACATACAAATATAAAAGAAAAAACATTTTTGTAGTACAAAATTAGTATCAAAATGTTACCTTTTCCCACACAAAGAAAATAGTACTTCGATAACAAAAAAGAGTTTATTCTATTAATTACAATAATTTAATGTAAATTAGACTACAGTCCACTTCATCATCGTTCTAACCACTTACGCTTACCGTGCTGTCTGTAACCAACTTGTTTTCTTTTTATAACATTTTTACAATATCTTTTCATAACATATTTTTATAACATTATAATGTTCATCATCCTCTTCAGTTCACGGATTTAATGAAGTAAATAATTCTATGGATCTCCACAAGCTATGTCAGGATCAAAATGTTGAGATTTTTATCAAAAATTAATTGATTTTCTGTAACAATATTTATAATGGCAATAGTCCATCACAATACTTGGCGATTTAACATCAACATCCAGCATTCACAAATTCGAACGCTTGCTTACAAATTTCGTTGAAGATATAAAATTCGCCAATTAGTTCAAAAGTAGCAAATAAAGGTTGATCAGAAATGTTTATCTTTGAATAAGAACGCTGGCTGATAATGGGTTGAACTTTGAATATCTTTTCACATACCATCAACACTTTCATGAAGTTTGCTAATAATTTAGTTTCTTCACTTGTTTTTTGTCTTTTCAAAACTGAATACGTTACTAACAGAGATCTGTAACTGTGATCCTGCAACTTAAGAACGGCAGAATTATAAAAACTTACATAACTTACATAGCACTCATTAAATAAAAGAGAATTCCCTACTATACACCAGTTTCCGCAATAGCAATGTGTTTCAATGCAATACCGATGACGATAAATGTATTTCCTAATTCAATGAATGTCTTAAATTGTCAAATTAATAACAATGACGTAATATTTACAATTATTTGTCATATAATATTATAGACATAATTCTTTCATGAATTCCACCTCGTAAAGGAATCCAAGGTAATTTCCTGGTAGACTCACCTGCTTAGAAATGAACTAAACTCCCTCTGCAAAAAAAACTATTTCACATACAGACATCAAAAAACGAACTCTAGAGACATAATAAGCTCCAATGGAACACAACGTAGTCACTTCCCTCAAGTCAGAAGTATCTACAATAAAAACGCTTCTTCACTTCAAACAAGAAAAGAAGAATCTATTTTCGCAAGACTTCGAATAGGACATAGCCGTTTGACCCACTCATATCTCTTTAAGAAAGAATCTCCATTACTTTATGTATCATGCAACATCCCTTTAACAATTACACATATTATTTCATCTAATATAATTTCACATCTATTACATTGTCTAGTGTGATCAGACATTTGTATGCAACATTTACTTTCAAATTATTTTTCCAAATTATTTACTGAAACTTCTCACATATGTCTTCAAATTTCTGAAGGATATTAAATTATATGATGCATTGGAAAGATTTGTACTATATACGGTCGCAAATTACCTTGTAGTTCATGCGGCTAAAAAATAAAGCTTATTAAAAAATATTTCACAATGTTTATGTCGTGCAAAGTGGCGCTATGGGTGTCCTCACCATCAAAGAAACAATTATCTATCTAGTCGTGAGTATATACATAATTGGTTGAAAATTATTTATGTTTATAATATACTTTTTGTTCAACATTTAATGCAATTTATTACTAGTGCTCCTTATACTTTGAGTTATATCACCATTCTTCACCATTGATAAGACCATTGAGTCTATTCACTAGACAACTGAATATTCAGAATACAGTTTGGAAATTATTTTGTAGCATTTCGATTATTTTTATAATATATTAAAACATTACTATGTGATACAGATACATCGACTTTTATTTGAAAATGTATTAGTCTCTATCATTAAATAGAAAATAGATGCAAGAATGTCGATAAGTTTTTCAAAAACAGAGACAAACATTGTACAATGATTTGTATTTGTAAGAATGGACTTCTATATTATTAGTTACATCAATTACTCATTTGAATCGCTTATTTCAGAAACTCGTCAAAAGCCAATTCCTCATTTCAAAGCGAGAAAAAGTGTCCTAGTAATGTAGGTTTGGTTTTGCTGATCTCAAAATATTTTTAATATTAAAGATGTAGATAAATTAATATTTTTCATGTAAATACTTTTTTATTGATTACATTAATTTTTTAAAAGTGTAAAACATTCTACGAGTTTCTACAATAAAATATCAGAAATAAAGTATTTTTATTTGTAATATCGATTATTATAAGGTGTTATTATTTGTAATGAAATCATGATTCTTACTATTTATTATCCATAAGATTAGACGATATGATTTTAGAAGATATGCAATTTTTGCCACAAAAATCTTGAAAACTACAACTTGTTATTCGTCTTGAAGAGCAGCATAGCCATAACCATCACCTTCACCGCATCTGTTTCTCCAGTGCAAAATGTCACAAAAAAGTTACTTTTCATAATTTTCTTATTGGTGTCAGCTTCACTAAATCCTACATTCTTATTATTAATTCATACCTACAACAAGAATTGCAGCTGGTCCGGATGGCCGAGATTGCTAAGACAATAGTGCCGTAGCGATCTCGGACCGAAGCATCGCGGGTTCGAGTCCCGTCTTGGGCATGGTTGTATTGTGTTCGTCCTTTCACACCCCTATCATCATACCGTGTCTTCCTTGTTGTTGCCATACCGTTACACGCAATAGTGGTCGCTAATGACCTAGTTGTTGATGCGATCTTAAACAACTAAAAGAAAACAAGAAAACTGGTGTAGAACAAACCTGTGCATTGGAATATTTTAAGATAACTGCAATATTATTGAAGGACTTTCTTACATTGAGAAAAACAAATGAATGCTTTATTTGTACGTATTTTAGATAGTAATTTATAAATAAGGTTAATGAACTTACCGTTCCTACGGAATAAGCCACCTCGGCAGGTAACTCTAGAACAGGATTCGTCTTCAGCAAAGTGAAAGTAGCCTTAGTGGATACATCAATGAACGGCCTAACTACTGGTTTACAACGGGTTTCTTGATTATATTTTTTCCTATGTTAGAACAGCTCTGTAGGCTCTCGTAGGAAATGACTCGTTGGTTAGCATGCTCGTTTTCCACGCGCAACCTCGGGTTCGAACCCGGCCGGGCCAAAACAATAACTGTATGCATTCCTTAGTAATGTCCTAGTATCTATTGAAGTGTCTTCGGAGCTAACCCTACGAATCCCTTGTCCCACGGTCGAGAGACTGCGATGATGTGACGGTTAGCGTACCGGACTGTTATACCCAAGCTGGCGGATTCAAATCCGATCGAAGCCGTGGATTTTTAAGGGCGACAAAATCCTTCATACGCCTTCCTTCGGAGGGGAAGTAAAACCGGCTGTGCCATGTTAGTAGATTTACGTGCATGTAAAAGATCCCCAAGCCTAAATGACGCCTCTGAGCTAAATTCAAAACGCCTGTTTCTCGCCCAAGAAATACCTCTTTTCTCTACTAGTCGGTGAAAGGAGCGTAGCGAAATTTGCGTGGTCAGACGGAAGAGCGGGCCTGATGGCCCGAGTCTCGCCACGTAAAATAAGGCAAATTCAATTCAAAAAAGAGACTGGGCCACCGCTGGTCGGCCAGGGCCCGCAGCGGGCTGTCGAGCCATAGGACAGGACAGATAATTACTTTTGTAATCATTTCTACCGTAATTAATCCTACTGTAACTATTAGTTTAATCATTAGAGTAATTTAATTAGTTTAATCATTAACTATTCACGTGACTATCCGCGTTAATGTCCACATACATCACTACACTGGTAAAATGAAATTTCATTTTGGATGACAACAGAAACCCGTCGACGTCGCTAGGCGAGATTTTGTTCTACACACGATGATTTTAGGTCTTTAAGACTATATTGCGGGAGTTACAGATATATCATTTCTGCAATAAACGATGTTCTATTCTCGTGAAACCATATCTCGCCGCTAACGCTTTTTAATTTTTTTTGGGGGGGGGGGCGTTTGATAGGTTTTTGAATTAAAGGTTTCAATTTATCAAATTCATTAAAAAATTAAAATTTAAACGGTAGACCCCGAAGCTCCCTCCTGGCTTGATACCTCTTCAACCTAGCATGAGACCTCTTCAACCTTGCACAAGACCTCTTCCACTCGATTGATTGACTCGACTGATTGACGGTTTGATAGACTGCTAGGTCCATTTTGATTGATTCATTGTTAGTGATTCCGTGCGCATCAACGGCTAAGGTCATTAGTCCTATACGTGTAGTGTATGTTTATCTTCGTGAGGTAGCTGTGATCTTCCCCCGTTCGAAGGTGACATCCGGCGTAGACCTACCGGCGGCTAGAGGGGGTTTTCCTGACAAGGTATCTCCAACCAGCGGGGAGCCTCCCCAGCCGCGTGAGGTTCTAAGCTCCCGACCGGCCTCCTGGAATGTGTGGTAGTGTAGTGCATGTTAGTGTAAGTGTGTGAAAGTACGAGAAGAGGATAGAAAGGGGAAGGAAAGATCGTGTCCGTTTCGTGGCCTGTTTATTAGGGTACTGCTCCGGCATTCGCCTGACCTTGACCGGAGAAACCACGGAAAACTGCCGATCCGAGCAGTCCGCCGCTAGAATTCTCCTCCAGATATTCGATCTACTTGACAAGCTACTGTCGAAAATCCTGTCTCCGTCATGACGCGAACCTACGATCTCGCAGTCAGAGAGACCGCAGTAACATCAGTTGAAACCCTGAGCCACCTCTCCCGGTCTGTAGGGTTCGAGAGGTGACTGGACTGACTGACAGTTTGATTGGCTGAATAGGACCCATTTTGAGAATGGCAATCCTTGATTCCATGGGGGAGGCCATAAGTAGCTTTGGGGATCCGCCTAGAGCATTTCTGAGCCGCCTGCGAACCACGATTAGGTCGCAGGTGGCCTTGGGAGCTCGCGGTGGAAGGCGACAACGGCCGGGGTTCGGCCAGTGGTGTGGGAGGGGAAGGGGAGGGGAGGGGGAGCTATAACAGTGAGGGGAGTCGGCGCGAGGGGCACTTCGTGAAGTAACATGTCGCGTTCCGGAGCCGCCTTCGCTTTGCTGCTCGCGGTGGGATCCACGTGGGCCGCCCTGCCGCTGCGTGAGTACTACAACTCCCGTACCATATATGTTTGTTAGTATCAAATATCATACCTGGAGTTTTTTGGGCTTCAAGCTTTCCTTGCGGTTTCCTGGTGGTAAACGTGAATGTGTACGGCAACATGCTGGGTGTAACTAATTGATTTTTTATAAGAACACCTTTTATAAGTTATTTTCAAAAACATAATAAGTATAATTTATTCCTATTAAGTATTTTGTATAAATGTAATCGTAAGCTTCCGCGGCTCGAATCCATGAATTCTCGGCTATCCGGGGACGCCGCGTCGTTGGCTGGGGTGCCGACGTTTCGCCTGCCATGTCGCAGGCTTCCTCAGGGCAGGGAGGAAGCCTGCCATCATTGCCCTGAGGAAGCCTGCGACATGTCAGACGAAACGTCGGCACCCCAGCCAACGACGCGGCGTCTCCCGGATAGCGGAGAATTCATATTTTGTATAAAGAATAACTTCTATCGTACGTAGCCTCCATTTCTGATTTAAAATGCTTGGAAAATACTTATAGTAAGAGTTTGTGGAAGTTCTTTCGAGATCAATCAAATATGAGACACTAATTGAAGATATACGACACATTTTTGATGTTCATGACAATATGTTTAAAATGAGAATGGAAAATTTACAGACTATACCCACAAACCAGTACCATGAAACGAAAAAAATTAACTACTCTCTCGTAAAATTGGGAAAATTTGTGTAAATGGTTTGATACTTGCTCATAAGTGTACAAAGACACAATTAAACGACCGAAATTATCCTTCACACATACAGGAAAATATTAACAAATCAATGATTGTGGGGTCCAAAAGGACCTAGATACGATACGAGGATTAAGGGCGCGAATCTAGATATCCGTAGGCTACATTCCATGGCTAAATTAACTAACACACAAGCTACTTCCATTATTACATTTGGTATGCGTATTGTGATGCTGTTTTAACAAATTACGTTATTCTGACGTTTGTTGTTATTTTCTGTGGAGAGACATGACAGGTTAACATTAATAATTTCATCGGATAAACTCGATGTGGCGTAGTATATGTAGAGTCAATTCCGTCACTGTTCTAAAATACCAAACAGTGATGTTGCATTAGATTAAAGCGCAAAAACTGATGTGCGGCACACAGGTGATTCGATTCCGGCAGATCAGCCAGTACCAATCCTGTCACACAAAACATCGCTTGTATGTTTTCTCTGTAGTTACTTATAACTCTTATTTACTTAAACAGTACAGAAAATGAGTATTTGGCATAAGAATGAAATGTTAACTAATGAACCGTCGATAGGAGTCGAGTTCAGCGTTTTGGAGTACGCCAAAACACTTTCGTTCGAATTGCTTACATCATTTTCTTTCAGTGAAAATATATTAAAACGTGTACTCTTTGTAGACAGTTGGGATCTTTCCCAATATGCGAGGTGGAGCACGTGGATTCACGTTGCCTAGTGTTGAACCCAGTTGTTTTATGTGGCCTTGAATTCTTTGCGGTTCAAGTCTCACAAATTACCACATTCCAAACAAACAGAGGAGGTAAGTACTGGTTTCTGTCCATGAGCCTTGAAAAAATTCGTTCTGCCGAATTTTGAATTGCAGGACATGCTTACTGCGACTGGGCTAGGAGACTTCGCGGAGAGCACTGGCGCAGGTCCAGAGCAGGGATTCCCAACTTTGTTTTTGCCTTGACCCTATTTTAAAGAATTGCTTCAACAACCCCTTTACATTTTTCTCCACAACTTACTCCATTCATAATCATTGCACAAAGAAATGCACATAAATGACTTAAAAAAACACTTCCGCATAGCAATATTTTCGTAAATATCTCGATTTAAAATAATCGAAGACGCTCTCTTCGGAATAGCCGAGTTTCTAATCTTCATTTTTCTGCATTGATTAAAAAAATGAAACGGGTGAATTTGTAATTTATTATGAAATGTTTAGTAAAAACAATAACTCGAAAAATATTGTAAACTCCATTAATATCTTTTCAAAATCAATATCTTCATTATACCAATTAGTTTCCGGTGTATTTTATACCATTGACTATTAGTCAATCTTTTATATTCGTTGAGCCCACTTCAAAATTTCATAGACCCCTTAGGAGGTCTGTATTGGGAACCCCTGGTCTAAAGAGAGGGATAGACGCCAAACTTCAGATTCAGAGCCGTTGTTCCTGGGTAGAAATTATAGTTTAAAACTTTGCTCTTTTGCCGTTGTGTGAAATGTTTCTTCCTCATGCCGTCAAGAATAGAATATAATGCATTCCAGTCAGATATGCCGATAAAGCTTTCGTTAAAAGACTACTCTAAAGATCTGTACCTCTACCGGGGAATTTGTCTGCAAAATGTCTCAATGAGTTTTACACTGGTTGTACAATGTTGTATAATTTTCACTGGTGAAAATAATCATTCTCAATTGGATTTTACTCTGTATATAGTACTCTAAAGAAAGATGACGGACTATTCCGTTTTATCGGAAACTGTGGACATTAAACCATATAAGTCCCTTGCAATTACCACACAGGGGTGCATCAAAGGAATTTAAGAACTAAAATAAACAAGTCTGTACGTGATACGCAAACCATGCACAAATCGTACGTTTCCCCAATACGTGTAAAGTTTTATTGCTTTTTGACTACATAAATCAAATCAAATGATGGTATAATTGGATCATATGGAACGCATGCAACCCGCAATACAGAACACGCCGAAGCACACTCGAAAATAATGCACCCTAGAGTCTTAACACAGATTTTTGATAAAACTGTTACTCTTTTAGGCCTGGGACCCTAATAGTGTTACGTAAAAAATCAAATTTTATGTTTTCATATAATTTTCTTAATGGTTCCTTCGGATTGCCAGAAATATTGAAAGCTTGGTTACAGTGTGAATCAATTTTAAAACAATTAAAAAGTTAAATTTTTTGGAGATTGCAACTTTTGGAAAAATATTTGAAAGCCTTCTATTTTATATTTTTGGTGTTTTCGCCGGGCACTAGTCATTCACCACTTCCCATTTCATCCGTCAGAAGAGGCACTGCACTATATGACCATGTAACATTTATAGAAGTATTTAATATTTATTAGTAAAGCCACAATGTCACGAAATTTCTTGCATTCTTTGTAACCGTTACGTAATATTATCATATTCTTCAACATTCACATAAAGTGTAAACATTTTTAAGTTGAATGTCATGTAATTCAGTGGATTTAACTTCATCCGTTAAAAAAATTTCAAGTTAATAGTTGAAGCGTTTTTGAGAAATCTTGTTTCTAAAATTATTATTATTTTTACTATTAAATATTTTCAGAAGATTTATGCATGATGTTATTTGAAGATATAATTTTGAAGCTTAGATTTGACAAAGAAATAAGATTTCTATCTTTAATCTTGTAGGCTTGAATTATTATTTTTTTTTGGTAATTTTCGAAAATCCAAAGGTTCAAACAAAGAACCTGTACCATTTTTAAGCGTACATTGCTCCATATCAGAAAAAATAAAGAAGGTTTGAGTCATTTTTGAAAAAAAAGTCGTTTACCTTCATGTAAAGAAGCATTCTAAACAAACATCTTTCAAATCAAAGCCACATGAGCCACATCGATCATAGTTACATTTTGATAATTATCGTTCGCAATGTTTATCTGCTGCACGGACGGACAAACATTCTGCTGTAAACAATTTTTTTGCTGACAAGGAAACGTGGATACTACATAGCTCATAGCGTGTTTTAGGGGAAGTAATTTACTACACATAGGAACAAGAATTACCGAGTTTTTTTTGTTTCATTAACTGACAATATGACTTTCTCTACCGAATAATCGTCCTTTTATGCTACATTACATAACTTCGTAAGTAGTATTCGAGAATGATACTAGTGGTTCTACACATTTTGTCGTATTAGTCTCCTAATTTCTTTATTCTGAGTTAGCTTTACGGTTTGCCACACCCTCTTCCCAGAAGCTATCTATCCGCGCTTAAAACATATTTTTTTAACCTTTTCTCAATTTTTTGGTTCCCTATTAGTGGAACTTAAATACGACTTTCAGAAAATTACATAGTTATAAGATGTCATATATGATATTTTTTTGAAAAAATTGAAACTGTTATTAAGAAAATGTGTTAGCGTTTCTGAAAAATGAGTAATTTCGAGCTCTTTTTAGAAAAAAATTTTGAGTTTTCGACAATCATCTTGACAAAACATTTGAAGCTCGTGTATTCACAAATACAATGATGTGTAAAAATGCCGATAATGTAAATGTTAAGGATGTAAGGGATATTTAATAATTTTGTAATTTTTGAAAAATCAAAATAAAATATAAAATTAACGTTTATGTAAGGTTTTTTTATTATTTAGGGCATTTATCATTATCCTTGGGTTTTTCTAAAGAAAGGTTGAAGCATGTTCTGAGAAAATATCGTTTGAGCGATTGTGGTTAAGCACAATTTTAAGCTCATTTTCACACAAAACTATTGGGTTTTTAGGAACTTAAAAAATCCTTTTAACCACAAATGGAGTAATGTTAAAATACTTTATTTGAAATAATGACATTTGATTTTAAATAAAAACACACATTTGGAAGGTTTGGAAAATCATAAGAATACATCGTAACGACGTTTTGTCAAGTTATTCAGAATATACGGCATTCTCTTGTGAAAAAGGATTGATAAAAAAATTTGGAGCAATTTCTAACAGAAATTCTGCTTTTAAAATTGTCAATTGTTCTACTCGAAATTACCGAAAACTTTAAATATTTTCAACACAATGTATGTACATGACATTAATGAAAGAACTATTTCTGAAAAACAAATTTCATTGAAGAAAATATGTCTTTAGTAATATAGTTGCATGAGAGGATCCCAAAAAGTTGTTACTTTTGCAATTATCAAAAATTCAGAGTTACCATAATCGGACCTATGTTATCTTAATAAATGTATTTTACTATATTGTGTACGCGCACGTTATTGTTTATTCTCATTTAAAGAAAAAAATCGAGCCACTTTCAAGAATATTTTGAGAATGTCCCAGGAACACGTAAAGCACTCTGAAAATAAGAAGAGTTCTTTTCAAAATCGCTTAGTTTCTAGTCAGGCCAGATTAATCCGGGAATTCATTTATTTTCGTAAACATCCTAGGAATTATTTCGACGCTTATGTAGTTTACAGATAGACGTGTAGGCTTACGGACTAACGGAAGTACAAAAGGACTAACTGACGTTTTGAAAACAAAGCACTTTTCAATCAACAAATATTATTTCGGACCTTTAAAACGAGTATTTCCGTTAACATTTCAAAATTGATTTTCAACAGTTTTAAATAGCTTGCTCTTTTCTTATTCTTTACTATTAAAACAAGAATCTTCGAATTGCGTAATGCTCGAATGGGGTCAGCTAATACTATATGTATAGGATGTTTCGATATGCGGTACAGGTTTTTATTCAAGGTTGTGGAAGAAAGTGAAAAAGAAGTTAGACGAGTGTATTACGTAAAGTCGTCAAACACTAATCTGACTTTGCAGTATTCTGTAAAAACGTATGAGAGCCTGTAAACTCTCACTGTGCAATTAAGTTATTCAGTTTAATTAGTAGAGGACGAATTAATTGAAAGAGCTCTTTTTAAAGATATGCATATGTATGTATTTTTTAATGTGCTTTGTAAATGCAGATTTATCTCAGAATATAGGTTAAAGTGCAGCGAACACACACACTCCACAAAATTGCAGTAGCATTCACTGCCCGTATCGCACGCTCGCGACACCTAGGAACTTAATGAAAGCTCCAAGCCCGCAGAATCACTCTTCACAGCTCCCGCTGCCTCTGGGCGAGTGGCGCTGCCTGCGCCTACCTGCCTACGCGCTCCGCGACCGACTCAGAGTCGGTGTTGCAAGGGCTGAACGGACTCAATGGAATGGAAATTAACCAAAATTACTGGTGTTTATCATATCTCGATGGCGTTTTTGAAATCCCCAAAATGGGGTAAACACAACACTTCAGAGAAACTTCCCCTGCAATTAAAAAGGCCTATGTGTTATTCAAACTGTTTGCATGCGTCATTTTTTCAAAACAGACATAAATAAAAAATAAGAAAACAGGCAAGGAAATTCAAGTTGTATATAATTTGTATGAGACAATGTTCGATTATCTTCAAACAAATAAATTAACGTTTTTGCCAGGGGATATTGCCAAATTGCAATATCCAATAAAACGATATGTTATCAATATATACCGATATTTTGGTATTTAGAAGAAAAAACAGAATATGTCGTTGCCATTCTTATTTAATAGTTCATATTTCAGACAAAACTCGCTTTTTACATGTCGCAGGACAAATAAGCCCTTAGAAAAACACGAAAATTAAATGTCATGTAAAGACATTTTAAACTGTTTTGTAGTATTTTAATAGATGCCCTGTAGAATTTTGTACTCCATATATCTAAAATTATTATTTGTATGTTTCGAATTGTCAGATTTTTGTACATTACATTTCTTATTGCCAGTTTCAGATTGAGGTGGAAAATTAAATTCCCATTGTAAATTAAATCCAGCTAACCAGTTGATAACGTATTCGGACAAACGTACTTCTTCCCATGTTTTTTATTTTTTTCCACGAAAATTTTCCATAAAAATTCCAAATAGCTTAGTTATTTGTTCAGTGTATTATCTGAATTGCATCTTAAAGTATGAAAGAATAATTAAATCGGAGGGGAAGATGAAGAGTGGTAATTCTATTGAGTCGAAACATTTCGTGGCTATTGCCAAGCACGTTTAAAGCTAGATGATTGGAATGCATTTCCAAACATCGGTGATATTTTAAACGTATTTCTTGAATCTTTTCTTGGACTGTTGCTGTACTGGGGTCTCGGTGTAATGCATCATTTGTTATGAACCAGGGTGAAGAGGAAGTTATTGTTAAAAGTTTTGATTGAAATCTTTGTAGAATTGACCAATTATTTTTGCTGCCACATCTGAATTTCGTATATCCGTACGAGAACTAAAATGGTGTTATAAATTAATTTATTTCCAAGCGTTAATTTTTATTTGTTTCCAATAAGCTAAAACAAATTTCTTTGTTGTAACTATAACTGTTGTTTTTGTTAGAATATGTTTTTTTTTCACGTGAGACGTCTCTCTATATGAAAGCCTAGATATTGAATGCTCTCGGCTTGCGGTACCAGGACCAGCTGTGCAAGTTTCGTCAGAACCCTTGCATTGGCGACCGTGTGCTGGCTTCGGTGTTTCGTAACACGACATTAGTCTCACGCTGACTTTTCGTTCGGACGCCGTGACACTGAAAACGCGTGGGGTGAGCGGCCTGCCGAGCGGGCTCACGGTGACACCAGATGGCGAAAACGAGGTCAAAACCTTAAAAATAATAGTTTATTTTGGAAACTTTTGATTATCCCACGGAATGAGGAATGTTTCGAACATCTGTTGTGAAAGTATGAAGCCTAAACCTCGTACCTGCAGTGCGCTGTGGAAGTTTGCAGTTGGAACACGCGGTCATTGCTCTTGTGTGGCGTCAGAGGAGATAGTAGACTATGGTTTCTAACAAGTTTAGTACTACAGCTTCAGGGTCAATGTTTCCCAATTCGGTCAGGTTTTACATTCAGTTTACCTGATTCTTTAATCAAATGATGAGATGACCCTTTGTTTTGCTTCTGGTCGTAAATGTAGCTTCACTATATGTTTTATTGAAGTCTTTGAAGAACGTAGTTAATTGGCTGGTTGGAAGAGGTTCGTGGTTTGTGATGGTGACATAAGCGGCGTGTTCTGAGACAAGATTTGAAGGTCACTTGTATGAGACGTAATAGTATACAATCACCCAAATACATGTGGGCAGGTTACAACGAAATAAGAATGAGACATGTGTTACAAAGCTTAGAAGAAGCATATAAACTGTTTACTGATTATCCTCTAGGTGGCTAAGGTGTTTGGACTATCCGTGAGTGTCTAGTTTATTGAGTAATGACAAGGTGCGGATAAAAAGAAAGGTTCGGAACCTCTGTGGTTCAGTGAGCGCCGCACCATCATGTAACTGTATGCTATAAGAAAGTAACAGTGAAAACATTATTGTCCATGTTCGATTGGTTCAATCAGAACGTATTATTCGTTCACCATTGCACATTGAATTTGCTTATTGAGTTCTATTGCCAAATTTTGCAGAAATATTTCTACGCTCTCAAGTACTTCAGGAAAATTACGGACGCTAAATATATTTTCTGGTATTTTTGAAGGATTTCAAATAAGAAACCACCTTCGTGATTCATATTTTGAAACTTTCCGAAGTATGTTAAAATCCCCCTGGTATATCTCCAATGATCAAATGCACATCGAATTAAATATTCCTTAGGTACAAGACTACATTAATAAAAACCTCAGCATTTTACATCATTAAACAAAATACCTGGTTTACCATTATTCACACACTTTCATTTAGGAACCACCATAAACAAAAAAACAGAATGGAATCCAAATTCCGTAAAGACAAATTTCGATCACCTTAATGAAGATAATAGAAAAATGAAATAAATAAATAAATTTAATTAATTAATCAATTATTTAATTAATTTAAAAAGATTGCGGATCAGGAATACACAGTGTTGAATTAGCAGCAAGAACATCATTTCCAGGTGCATGTGATGGTTTTCTGGGTGAGAGAAAAGTCTCAATAATGAGGAATTAATTCGTGATTTGTTTAAAGTTAAAAGTTGATTAAAGTTAAAAGAAGTTGATTAAAGTTAAAAGAAGTTGATTGAAGTTAAAAGAAGTTGATTGAAGTTAAAAGAAGTTGATTGAAGTTAAAAGAAGTTGATTGAAGGTAAAAGAAGTTGATTGAAGTTAAAAGTTTGGTTAAAGTTGGTTACAAAGCTCTTGTTTGCCAGTTGCCAAAATGGAATGACGATATCAAAGCACGGGAATACTTCCATGATGGATAATTTTGCTAGTTTTTTGCGGGGAAATGCTCAGTACATCAAACAAAAAACAATCTATCTGTGATATATACTAGTTAGTGAACATGTGTTATACACTATATTTATTTTGCTTTTTAATTTTAACTCTTATATGGCAACATCGGTCTGACAGGCACCAAGTGACTGGTAGCTCACCAATCTGCATGGGAATGATTTATAAGTGAATTAGAAAATGACATTCATGGCAGACAACAACTAACATATAAAATATTTAGACATATCAATAGTGAAATAAGAGACACAGCTTATCTGAAAATTATAAAAGAAAGTCAGTGGGTTGAACATTATCAAACTTTACCGTGAGGATGAAAATATCCAATGTGAAATTCCTTTACAAGCTTCAGTAGATGACAATGATTTAGAAACAGCAATAACGGGACTAAAAAATCGAAAGCTCCGGAACTTCACAAAATAAATTTCGACTAATTAATTATGGAGGTTTGCTGTTATATGCAAAAAATTTCAATAAAAGACTTGTTAATATCTCTGAAATTTTAATTTTAGTAAAAGAAAATGGTTTTAGAAAAGGACGCTCCTGTACAGATAATATTTTTACCATCCGACAACTAATAGAAAAGTTTGGCAATTTAATCTAGAAAACTATTTGGCTTTCGTTGAGTATGATAAGGCATTTGATAAATTGAAACGCTCTACTTTATGAGAAATTATGGTAAGATGATGCTACCCACACCACATAAGCAATAATATTAAAACTCTGTATCAGAATACCTCTGTTATATTAGAACTAGAAGAAAAATATTCAAAGGAAATGAAAACAAACCAAGGAGTTCGCCAAAGATGCAATTTTTTCCCGACATTGATCTTGGATGATGTCATTTGAGAATGGAAGAACAAAATCAGCCTAGGAATTAAGTTTAAAAAAGGAGTATTTTTAAATTCACTCCTCTTTGCCGATGATCAAATTATAATCCAAGAAAGTCAGAATGACTTTCAAGGTCTATTTATCAATTAAACCAAACTTGCCAAGGATATAATCTAAAGATTTCAAAAACGAAGACCAAAACGATGGCACTTTTTGGAAAGCACCCTATACGCACCACAATAATTTTGAAAAATATGATGCTGGAACTAATTAACGATTTTAAATATTTTGACAACATAGCGTTCATCCCAGAAATGGATCATAAATACAAAAAAATATATGCGAAAAATTCGGCGAACTCTTAATGATAAAACACGTAGAGATATTCTAATAAGGATATATAAAGTAATGGCTCTCCCGTTGTTCGAAGTGAATGCTGGACTCTGAGGGAAAAAGATGAATAGGCGTTCTTGTCTACTGAAATGAAATTAGTGAGATGTAAACAAATGTAGCAGACTAGATAATCTAAGAAATGAGGAAATTCGAAAAGAATTAAACGTTCAAGCAATCAATGGCAAGGTACAATGTTACAGACAGGAATGGTTACAACATGTAGAAAGAATGGAAGAGACTCGCATTCCACAGCAGGTGTTTAAGTATAGGCCTCAAGGCAGAAGAGATCCAGGTAGAACCCTGAAGAAATGGAATTCTTAGAAGCCTGAACAGGTCATAGACCTATACTTGAAGTGGAGGAGAAGAAGACGAGATAGAAGAAATATTGTAATGACTCGCCCAATTCGTTCAGACTAGCCCAGCTCAAGAAGAGAAAAAACTTAGTACCGTACTCAAGCTATGCTTCGTGTATGTAAATTTATTGAAGGGTCTAACAAGAATGTCACTTTAGACAATTGTTCTGCAGAAGTTATTGATGAACTGATGAATAGAAAATTAACTTACGATGGAACAGTGAAAAAAAGGACAAAAAATTAATTCTGAGGAATTTCTTGCTAACTCACAAATATAAGATGGAGCAATGCTCTATGGATTTAGAGGACCAACTACACTTATTAACTTTGTACTTAAAAAGAACAGAGCCGTCATATTGTCATCAACTACACCATAGCATTGAATACAATGAAAAGAAAAGGAAGTCCGAGATTACATGCTTTTACAATAAAACAAAATTTGGAGTTAACTTCTTAGATATGATATGTGCTGTTTCCACATCCAGTAGAAAAACTAGGGGATGGCCCCTTTCTATATTTTACAAGATGCAAGCGTAAACTCATTTACAAGTATAATGTTTCAGTGTAAAGACTTAGAAAGATTCAACAATTATGACAAAATATGAGTACGTCAAGCAATTGGGACTGATTCTCATCTCCCAAAGAGACTTGCAGATACATTGAACCTCCCACGGGGCTTGAAATGAAGTATACAGCTTCAGCAGAAGTCTATGCTCAGCAACAGACAGAACAACTGCGGGGGCGATCGCGGTAACGTCAACCACTGGTCAAAGAAGAAGATGAAGAGCAGCAACAAGTTCCAAGTGACGGAATGGCCAAGAGAAAAACTTGCGCAACATGTTCCTACGAAAAAATACGGCATACATATGCATAAACTGCATAAAAGCAGTTTACTTAGAATGCAGAAGGAAACTTTGCATTTGCTGTGCAAAAAACAATAGAGATTAAAAGAAACCCTCTTGTATTTTTAACTCACATTTTCCTTCTACTATTTCAGTGTTTTTCAAAATGAGTGCAATGCTTTTCAAAACGTTTCCAATGCTTTTCAAAACGTTTCCAATGCTTTTAAAAACGTTTCCAATGCTTTTCAAAACGTTTCCAATGCTTTTCAAAACGTTTCCAATGCTTTTCAAAACGTTTGCAATGCTTTTCAAAACGTTTCCAATGCTTTTCAAAACGATTGCAAAATGTTTTCAAAATTTTAAATGTGTTTCAAAATCGATTCTGTAAATTCGACGATATAAGTCCCAAATGTTAACGGAACCTCCATGCTTGACTGCAGGAAGCAGGCAGGGCGTCTAGACACAAATCACGTAGGAGTGCTTTGATGTTCTCCTTTGTACATCACCATGGCCGTTTGTAGAAAATAATGTACACAATGATCGATTCATTCGACAACATCGCATTCTTAGACTCATTAAGTGTCCAGTTTTATGATCGTGGCATCACTTCTTTCGCAGTTTTTCGTTGGCTTCTGCCGCGATGCTTTCGCATTTGCAGCCTTCTATGAATGTTACCTTTTTCAAGCTTCCGCTTTTGTAATAACGGAATTACTAAAGTGAGTTCTGCAGTAACTTTAGCCGCGATGTTTTACGTTGTCTAGCCACAATCCGTTTTAATGTTCGTCTGACTCGGAAAGTTACTTCGGCTTTCGCCCACTATTCCTCTTTGCTGTTGATGTTTTACCATGTTTTCTGTCGTATGCACTGTCACTACTGAAGCCGTTCGGACTAGCTCTAATATATAATTAATTTATAAAAAAATATGGAATACTATCTGTATACACAACAAAGCCCTACGCTCAGCATTCAACTGCTTTATAATTAATACACAATAAAAAATCCATACGCCTTGGAACTAATCCGCATTTCCGTAATATTTTTTCCAATATAAACTAATCCGCCCGTTTCAATAAAAATTTGTTTGAGAGTGTGAATTCGCGAAACCCCGAATTCGTGAATACGGGAAACGGGATGTCATCATCGATGTGAGAGTTGATATCACAAGTTTGCTCCTACCTTGCTCACAAATGAAATAAAACACCAAATTTTTGAAATTGACTGTTGCCGCCACAAATACAAGTACAACTCCGTTTATTGAAGAATCAAAGTAGCTCCTTGGCTTTACTCTCGCTTCCACTTACACATAGGATATTCAAAAAAGAACATTAACATATTATATAACAACTATTTAAATATTATATCTTGCCCTTGAACACAATAATACAATATATTCATAAGTGCGAAAAGGACTCATACTTGCATGAGAAAACTCATACACAATGGCGTTCATTCCTTTTCCCCTTTTTATATGTCCATTTACTTCTAAAATCTAACATTTTCCTATCTGCAAAACATTCTTGACTTTCTCATATTATTAAGTCGAAATAAAAAAAAAATTAAGGGTTCACTTTCCTTGATTCCCTCGATCGCTAGTGATTCATCCAGAAAATCAGCACATGCCTCGCCGCCCTAAATACCACGTTTTCATTTTAAAATCCATTTCACGTTCGTACTACTACTTCCACTTATTCAAAACAACACTTTGCCTTTATCAACGGCTACCCTCTGCCGTCCGGCACACACCAATCCTAAAACTAGTCTGCCTTCCCGTTTCCGTGTCTTTCCTATAGTTCAAGAAACAGTGGTCATCTCCATCGTTCGCCATTCCCTTCTTTGGGATGTAATTGGGTTTTTTAAAAAAATGTCGCTTAAACTCAATCCCGCTCCCTTCCATAATTAAATTAAATATTCTTATTTAATATAATATAAAGAAATATATATAAGAAAATTATAAATATTCTTTTTGTCTATATTTTATTACCTTTTTAGGCTTTTTACTTTTGTCAGGATTTTAATGTATAATGTTCGCTTGTATTAAGAAAAATATGATTCCTTTTTTAAAAAAAAAGACAAAAACGAATGTTCCTGTGAATCTCCGCCACCCTAAAATTCCTCTTTCTTTCGTTACTTATTTCGGTCTGTCTGTTGTTCCAGAGTTTCTCAGCTCCGACGTAATAAATAAATCATCATTACTCATTCAAATTACATCATTTGTTTCTGTAAGCATGTTGCTTTTGGATCTATTAAAATAGGTTGAAATTAGTGTTTTTGACGAGTCCATCTGGATCGTCTATATTCCATAATACTCTAATATTACTACCGTGGACACTTTCGCTCATGAATTGTTAACAGTTTAGCTATTTTCATCAGAGATGTTCCCGCTAACCACACGCTAACAATTTTCCCTCTTTCGAAGTTTGATCACATATTTCACCGATCGCTTGTATTGATCGTCATACACGAAACTTGCAATCTAACTTTCCAAACGTGGCACGTCGACCCCACATACAATGAAGTCGCGCCGCAGAGTTTACACGTCCAGACACCTGCACGTTATATATAACAGTATATATTGCATGGTATTTATATTATTTTGTCCAACTCCTGCAAATTGTTCATTTGTAATTTTTCATGAAGAGTTGTTCAATAACAATATGTACTTAGCTTGCCGAAATAATGAAAATCATGTTGGAGGAAATAGTGTATGTTGTGGAGAGGTACGTGGAAACATTGGGTGGTAAAACATTACTACAGTGGATTCTTAAATGTAATAGGAGTCATTTTTCTAAGCAAAATTTACTCTATTTGGACAAGAAATTTATATAAATACTTTTGGAGTCATTGTTGAGAAAAGTTTGAAAATATCTCAGGAACGTTTCATTAAATATCGTACATCACTACTCTCAATCTCTCCAAGCAAAATATCCTTCAGTAGGCTATGAAAAAAATATGGCCCACCAAATACCAAATTTAGTATGTCACAATATAACTATTTCACTTTATAACGTATTTGTAATTAATTTCAAGTTAAAAAACTTGCAAACAGTTTGCGACGTATGTGGAGAATTGAAGTTTTCTCGAATGATGGTATACACTTAACTAATTTATTACGGTACACTATTTATTATAACAGAGGGTTATAAGTTATAATTGTTAATAATTATTGTTAATATCTACACAAACGTTTCTATAAATAATGTACAACACATACCATATCGCATGTAAAACGTATCAATAAATTAAAGTTTTGGATTATTGCTGATTTATACTGGTATTTAAAAATCTTGGCATTTTTCCACAAAAAGAAATTTGCACTTTCTTCAATCACAAAAGTTAAGAAAAGAATGTCAATAAAGAAGGCAAAATTAGTATTGGACAAATAAGTATATGCGTGTATTATACTTGGTGGTATACAAATTAAAGTCACTACCTTCTTTGATGACTACCTACGATTCTATGAAAGGTCTAACACAAATGTTCCCTCAAATCCCCCATGTCAAATATAAATGCTTATTATTTATTACTATTGAAATAAAAAAAAATATTCAAAATAAGTACATCAAAAACTGCTACCGTAGAAATCAGATTGCCACATATTTTGTTTACATTTCGTACTTCTGTTTGCTTACAGCCGATTATGTCAGCCCATGCAGCATCAAAGCTTCGGACCGGAAAATCAGCCAATGTGCTCTGGAGCACGCACGACTTGTCATGCCCAAAGTAATGAAAGGTAAGTAATGTATTAGTTCCTCGAATCAGGTTCCTTCATCAGGCTCTTAAAAATCTCGGAGTATTCAATTTCTATAATTATAATCTGAATTTTCGTAAAGAGAATGGCTTGTATAAATTGAAGCACTAATTTTTCTAAAGAAATTTCCGCCGTCCTAAAAATGGTAGAAATAGTTGCTTTTGAGGAGGAAATGGACCCGTGAGTAAATAATCCTAGTCCTGCCCATCGGAGAGCGTTGGTGGGTGACAACTTTCAAATATTCAAAGAAAACACCCATTTTGAGTTCAGATTCATCATAAAAAATATCCTTCCAAATCGCTTGTTAAAATATTTTCCCAACGGGAGCAAAAGTTGAGTTTTAGAGAAGCTGAAGTGACCTGGCAAAGTGGATCAGTCCACCACCTGACGGGGAAGGCAGAGGGGGCTCACGTGAGTGACTTAATATTAAAAATAATAATTATTTCTTATCGTAAGTAATACCACGAGGGCTTTGGAAATTGTTGATAAATCTTCGACTTGCGAAGCGAGGAGGTAATTTATCTCAGAATTTTCAAAGCACGAAAGGTATTTAATATTACTCAACGAATAATGTTAAGTACAATACAGTTTCAAAATTTTCCAAATATTGAAAATAACAAAGTTTTCTTAAAATCAAAGAGGTTACGAAGTACTAATACATTAAGGTTTTTTGGACATAGGCATGTTGTATACCGTCTCCTAAGTCAGTTTATGATGAGCCAGGTAAGGACGTCCGTAGACTCTTTAAAGAGAGGCATGCGTGATAGGGCTTATTTTCGTTCGTTTTGGTACGGCATTGAAACACGCGGTTTTTGCAAAGGTGGGTTTAATATTGCCTTTCCGTGAGGTGAAGCTTCCCGTCATAATTACTCCTTAAAACTAGCTTATAACTCAACCTTTTAAATTCGGCCATACGGGGCAGAGTTCATCCTTCGAAGCAGGGCGGCGCCCCTCCCGGTGGTGGCAACCCTCGTTACGGGAGCGGCGGGCCTTCGCCCTGGTAAATGGCGCGGCAGGCCCTTGGCGCGGTTTCCTACACCCTCGCAGGTAGCAAAAGATGCACATTTCCTGGTCCTCTTACATTTGAAATACAGTTGAAATACGCATACACAATCTGACGCGTGCGACCGCCCAATTACAATACATATTCAGACCTCCCCCTGCAGTTAACTACATAAGGCCCACTCAGATAGGACGGAGGGGGCGATAGCGGCACGAGATCAACCAGATGGTAGCCGCGCTGACGAAGAAGGAAAACGGCGACGCGGGGCGTATCTGAGCTAGTATCATATAGTTATGAACAGTCACACACTATGACCATTTTACTTCTCGGAGACCATTAATCAAGGGCGGTCCCCAGAATGAGTTGCAGTATAATTGAATGAAAAATGTATTATTTAAGAATTAGTGCTACATGTGTATAAGTTTTAATTCTCTTACAATTTACCGGCCCAGAGATGCTACTAGAAAGTGCGTTTTATATATCACTATTATAGCAATGCCAATCCGGTGGCCGAGATCGCTAAGGTAGTAATGCCGTAGCGATCTCGTACCGAAAGATCGCGGGTTCGAGTCCCGCCTCGGGCATGGTTGTATTGTGTTCGTCCTTTCACCCCCTATCATCATCATCATCATCATCATATCAGGGAAGGCAACGGGAAACCACCCTGAATAATTTATCCCAAGAAAACCCGTTATGGGTCACCAAACTTCCGTATATGGAAGATAGGACCAAAGAAGAAGATTAGACCAATGGTGTAGTGGCTTTGGGTAGTTAATTATGGATATAGTTTACAAATAAAATTAAGCAAACATTTTAAATTAAAGATTAATTTGTTAAAATCACAATATAGCATCCGTTCTATGTATCGTTCTGGAACAAGTTTTATGTACTTGTTAATATGTGGTTTCAGGCGATCCCAAGTACAATATACCCATCTTGGATCCGTTACACGTGGACCGAATGGAGGTCATTAATGGCGATGGACCGTTGGGACTGCAACTCATCACAACAGACCTTAAAATATATGGTCTACCCGACATGATTATCAACAGCGTAACGTAACTATAACTCTTTGGCAACTTGGTGATAGTGAATTGATCCTTATCAAAGCTTAATAGAAACATCAATGAAAGAAGCACTTCTGATTTTTACAACAAAATCTGTAACTGTAATAATGTATCTCTAAATCTGCCGTATTTTCAGTACTTAAACTCTTTCTGACAAAATATAGAGAAATTAATATAATTAAAATGTGTCAATGTATGCATACGAATCGGCCTGCTTCTCTATGCATTTATATTCTTATAGGAAAACCTTCAATATTAATATCATTTTTAACATTGAATATTGTAGAAAAGGAAATGGATATTCTAAAACCACATCCTTGCACCAAAAAAATTATCAAGTACCATAATAATACAATATTATTACAATATAAAAATATGCGCAAAACGATCATTTTTCAGAGATTATGTTTTGAATTACAATCTATTTCTGTGGAGTAGGATATTAGTTTTTCCCCATTGCTATTCCTAATTGCATAAGTTTTAAATAATTTGTTTTCGTTAATTAACACTATTTTTCAGGCATGTCGCTAAGCCATTGGGGGTGACGTACGTGACTACAACACCAGAAATCACAGTCAATGGAAAATACAACATAACTGGAAGAATTTTGCTGTTGAATATTTACGGCAAAGGAAATGTCGTCATGAAGTTAAGTAAGTGAACAAAATACAGGCGGTAATTGTAGTTAAGCTGCAATCCATGCGATGCGTCTTTTCGGGATAAAATTGCTATGAAGCTGAAAGACGCACGTGCAATTGACGCGCATGCAGTGCCGTGTTAACGCATTGGTCCTAAGGGCCCCGGCCCATGGCCCCCAATGTTCAATGTTCAAATGTTAAAAACATATAAAAAAAGGATGAATGATTAAGGAAAACATTGGCTTAACGAGTAATATGTCGCGCACAATTGGATAACATTTATAATATGGAATGTTGCTAGTTGATGCGTTTCAATTTTATGATGTACATTTTAATGCAAAAATGAACAATTTACTGTGTAGTCTTTTTCAATGTAATTAAAACACGGTTAATCTTACTTACTCAGACATATGTTTAAAGTTTTTGTTTGAATAATTCAATTCAATTTCATTTTATTAGTAATTTTACTTACTGGATTGGCCTATAACAAACACAGTAGATCACACAAATACAAATAATACGGTATACACAACCAATACAAACAATACAACAACGCAATAAAAAATAATTCAATAGCGTAAGATACAAAATAATTGAGACAACAGAACATACAAATACAAGAAGAAATTCAAAAAGAAAAAATTAACACAGAAATATAAAAGCCCCCAATTTATACAATTCGGCGGTTTTTATTAATTTCTGAATTAATTTTTCTTTCTGAACAAATATACTGATTTCTTTTGAAAATAATAAACAATTTACGTGTTTTTCGACTGTTTCTGGACTTCTGCAATGCAATTTTTTCCTAGAAAGCATTTTTTCAAATCAACATTGTAGTGCTTATTGTGGCTGAACCACTTGGAATAAAATGAAATAATTATATGAGTTCTCATTGCCAACAATCTTGTTTATTACAATAGCAGCTTTCGATTGCTTAGCCAGCATCAGTTTTCTGCTGTATGGAAGCCACAAAATCGACTACGAGGTAGTAAGTAGGTACGAAAGCTGCTACTGTAATAAACAATATTGTTGGCAATGACGACTAATATAATTATTTCATTGTAAATGCCAACAAAAACTCACCACAAGCCCAATACACTAGAAATAACCCAGTAGTTTATGAGACAAAATGTGCCTAAAGTTGTCTTGGGAGCTTATTTGTGAAGTTTTGACGTTTCCTCCCCGGACATCCTGTACACACAAGTTCACAGAGTTATATGATCCTTTATTACATGTTGGTTGAAAACCCTGATTGTTTATAAATTGAAAAAAGGTTCAAAATTTATTCGTCGTATAAATTGAACATGGAGATGCATTTTTTCTTCATGAAATGTGTTAATCAGAAACAGTGCTTCAAATATATCATGTTGAATTTTATGAAAATATAAGTATTTTTTTAAAATGTAAGATCATCTGGGTTTCATTGATCTTCAGAAGGCGTATGACAATGTACCGATTGCTAGAGTATGGGAAGAAATGGATGGACTTAAAATCAGTGAAAACGTAACTGGAGCCACACACAATCTATACTCGTATAAGAACAACACATCTCAGATTAAGATCTACAGCAGGCTTTCGGATCCATTCCCAGTCAGTAAAGGTCTTTGTCAAGGTTGCTGTCTTCCCCCAACACTGTTTAAAATATATCTGTATCAAATCTTACAGCACTGAGAAAAACAATGCAGAATAATGGAAATGACGATCGGAGAGGATAAATTGTACACATTATATTTTGTCGACGACCAGGTAGTAATTGCAGAAGATGCGGACGAGTTGAGTTCCATGATCCCTAAACTCAATGAACACTATTTAAAAAAAAGGACTTATTATTAACATGGACAAATCTGAATACCTGGCAGTTGGTAACAATGAGATAGAAGACTTTTTTGGGAAAATTGAGGAAAAATGAAAGGATTAAACAAATACAAATATTTGGTTGTACTTTTTAACAATAAGGGAAATAGCCAAGAAGAAATTAAGAGACTAATAAGCTTTGGGAGAAACAAGACATGAAGATGAAGTATAAACTCTGTGTTATAGAGCAAAACCATCACTAACACTACTAAAAGACGTCTTTACTCCACACTAGTTAAGAGTGTTACAACGTACGGTTCAGAAATTTGGGTGGTTGATAAAAGAAAAAACGGAAAGCTGCTGGCTCTTGAAATTGAGTTTTGGCGTAGAAGTTGCTTTTATAGCAGACGCGACAGAATCAGGAACGACGACATAAGAAAGAAAATAGATGTAAAGAAATTTATCCTTGACGAAATAGAGAAAAAACAAATCGTCTGGTACGGTCATGTTACGCGAGTGACGAAAGATGGCCAAAACGAGTCCTGCAACTGGTGCCGACAGAAAGACAGAAGAGAGCGGAAGTGCGGAAGACCCGGGGAATGATTCCCCCTTTCAACCTGTTAAGATTTGGTCTCGGCTCAATTTTTCGTACATCGCGTATTTTTTTAGTTATTTCAAGTTGTCAAGATATTGGTCAAATGGCTATTTGGGGAAGGTTTTTCAAAATTAAATTGTTACGTTTATCATGTCTAGGGGATTTCTCGACAGGTAGTGATTTGATTATTTTATTTCTTTCTTTAAGTGATGTGTGGTGTATTCGTATTTTATGATGGAGGCCATAAGTCTGTTCGTTTACTGCTTGGTTGATGGTGAAATGAGTAGGGTGCGGTTTAGTATTATTCAGGGCGAATGTGGATGTAAAGTAATTAACTAGCTTTTCGGCTTTCTGAGCAGGCGTGTACATTTTTCCTGTGGAGGTGTCAATTGGTGAATGGTGTTCTTTTTTCTTAATTTTTTTTTGTGAAATGGCAAATGGATTTGTTGTTAGTGTTTAGTGATTGGATTAGTGTTTGGAAATGCTGATTATTGAAGATTTTGATTGATTTGCGCTCTATGTTTATTAGTATGTTAAGTTTTAATTTTAGCCCTGGTATTCTTAGTTGTGCCCATAGTCTGCGGGTTTTGATTTTGATTTGTATTAGATTTACTGTTTTTGGCGGAAGTTCATATTGTTTATCGTTGTTGGTATTCTTTGCTTTTAATTCGGTCTCTCTAATTGTGGTAAGTATTATGGTGGTTAGTTTGTTGATTGATTGCTCTATTTCTAGTGGGTTGAAGTGAATTTTAAATTTAGGTATTGTTGATCTAGTTTAATTTTACATTTTTTTCCAAACAACTTTTCACGTATTTGGATTTGGTACTCAGATATTTGATGTGTGCTTATTAAGACCGGAATGTGATTCGAGTCTAATTAGAACAATGTAGTACGGTAATAATGTAATAGTGTAGTTTAATTTTATCGTTAGTAATTCCGATATCGAGAATATCGGGATTTCTTAAGCGATCATATGGGTAATATGATGAGGGGCCTGGAGGTGAAATTAATTTGAGTAATGCGATTTCGTATTTGAGCTAACATTTTCTCATTAGTGTTGGTGTTCGAAAACCCCCCAGTTTGTATTTTTGGCAGTCAGGTCCCCTAGAAGTCTTGTGTTATTTACTTGAAACAGTTTACTAAAATTATGGAGGTCTAGTTTATGATTCAGAGGCTTGTATACTGCAATTATAGTTCACATTTCATTTTTCATTTCTAATTTAATGGCAACAGCTTCTATATTAGGACTACAAGGTAGAATTATTGGATAATGTTGTATATTTTGGTTTTTGGTATTAGCATTCTCCTCCTTTGTTTAGATTTCTGTCGACTCTAAATTGATTATTGCATTAATTATTGTATTTTTAATGGGATAGTCGTGGTGTGGTTCTTCAGGAAGATCGGTTAAATTTGAATTATTGATAGGATTTGGGCGGGCCTGTGTTGTGGTACTATTAATATGGGTGAAGTTGTTAAGAATTGGTGTTTGGGGAAGAAGAGGGTAATGGGTGTAGGTTGTAATGGTGTGGGTTGGTGGGATTATATTTTATTTCTGTTTTGGAGGTTATTTTGGTTGCCAGTTTTTCTTTTTTTAATGTATTCTTTTAGGTAATGCAGCTGAAGTCTCGATTATTGGTCTCGTGACTGCCTTGGCAGTTGCAACACTTTGGTACTTGATTACCTTTAGGACAAGTTACTGAGTAGTGATTACCCGAACAAAAAGAGCAGCTAATTGAGTGATTGCAACTATTCTTTGCAGGGCCATAATCAAGACACCGCTGGTATTGTATGGGACCTTGGATTTTTTCCTTACTTCCGCATTTACTCTATGGTTTGCAAACTTGCTTAATGGCTAGAATATTATCTATTCAATCGTTTCCTGAAAAAATACCTGCAGATACTGGGATATGATTGTTTTCTTTGTGAAGTCCGGTGATTTTTATCAGTGAAGGAAAGCATTGTTTTAGGTCTTCGTATATTTCTTGGTCAGTAATGGATTTATTGTCGTTCGTGAACACTATAGATATAATTTTATTTAATGGGCCTCTAAAGGAAAGAATACTTCGATGATTGTTAGTTAAATACTTGATTAAATTTCGGAAGTCCGTGGGTGAGTTTGCACTTATTTTTATTTTAGTGTTTTCTATCTTCAATCGAGTTTGCGGTGACTAGATTTAAGTTCTTTGATGAATGCATTAATATTGGCGATGTTTGCTCTGATTGGAGGTATTTTATTGGGGGTTTCACTTTGATTACTAGAAAGGTCGTTGAAATGAGCGAATCTATCTTTGGTAGCTGGCTGGTTCTCACTGTTGTTAGGAACAAGCAAAGCAGCACTTACGACTTCATTGGTTGGAGGGTCATTCACTACAATGATTTGCACTGAGTCGCACTTCACCGGAATTGTTTCGATGAATTATTTATCTCTGGCACATGTGTGGTTCACTTCACTAGATAATAATTTAGTATTGTCGCGATGCGACGCGTAACTTCCGGAGAGGAACAAATTGTGACAGTATCAGGACTTAAATTGATAACATGAATTAATACAAATGACTTGAGGAAGGAAAGGGTCTGAAAATGGAAAGGATGGCTTTTCACAATACATTAACCAACGGATCACAAACCGCCCGTGATCGTCTCCCTCCTGCCCTCGCTTGAAGCAACAAATCACGCTCCAAGCATGCCAGACATTGACTGAGGTTTTTAGCGTGTGTCATGTTCCCTGCAATGCTTTTTATACCGTAAATAAGCATCTGACTGAAGTCCTTCTAGCATAAAGTGATAAAGGTGCCTAACAGGCTTAACTGGATTTCGCAATTTTCGTGGCTGAGACCCTTCTAGCATATGACGATTTAATTAGTGTCCTTTACATATATTATAGAAAATATACCTGAGAAAGAATCCAAAATAATAGAATTCGAAACTTTGTTTAATGTGTAAGTTGTTGTGTAAATTTTAAAACAATAAATAGTGTGTAAAAACTGGTTCCAATAATTATAAAAATTATTTCAATTACATTTTTAGAATCACTTTTAATTCTGCGTTGAGAATGAATTGTGATTGTATTGTTATATAATTTGTAAACATTCCTCATTTCATTAGTTTTGGAGATTTGGAAAAGTACTTAAAGACATGAAACAACTTTTTTGAGGCGGTCATTTTTCTTAAAGTGCATACATTTTTTTCTATATTTCTTTTTATGCGCTCTAAATCGCAAGGATTCAAGCACTTACTATTAAATCATGAAATACTCATTTATAAAGGACACAAATGTGTGGTTTACGTGAATACTAATGCATTGTCTTCGTCTTGTAATTTGCAGAGAATATGAAAATGATCTACCAATACGATGCCGAAATGCAGAAGCACAAAGACGGAGAGATCTATTTCGTGCCGCTGCCCGGCGAGCGCTTGGACATCGAAGTGGACGGCCTGTCGGTGCACCTGGACAACCTCTTCAACGGCGACAAAATCCTTTGTAGGTACTTTGTCCACTAGGTTCTGTAAAAAGCATTCATTTTCTAATGTTCGCTACAAAATAGAAAATTCATACTTCATTGTTTTCAGAAACATCTCAGAACAGTATTTGTATGGTGAAGAAGATCATTAATTACATTCACTGTGCAGTTCTGATAAACGTGTTTCAAAAACCAAGTTTTCTCTATCGGATGCATTTTGGTTTTACAGCATGCTAATATTTTAATATTACCGTGTCATAATTCACGCAGAAACATGAAATTCCACTATTATAGTTTTGCAAACTCTAGGGTAACACATTTATTACATTTCAATGACGTGTCATAAGTTCAATTACATTATACACTTTTAATTACGTGTCATCTGTTCCGTCTATTAGCTGAACCAACTGTCTGTCACCAACTCCCTGCACTACCATTAACACCAAATTTTAAATCTCGTGAATTGACTCGGGACAAGAAAGAAAAACTTAAAAGATTTGACATCATTGAAAAAATATTTGAGCCGCAAACACGACGTGCGCGCCTGCGGTATCATTTGGTCCCTCTGACTCTGCCACGCAATGTTTTTGCCCGAGATAAATCAAGTAATAGGGCATGAAACAGCCTAACAATGACAATTATATTACTAAATGTGGATTTCACACATTCATCTTTTCCATAATATTTTCTGCGAATAGGTCAACTGTCACTTTCATTGTGAAGAACATTCAGTTGATTTTCTAACTACATGATTACTCACATCATTTGGCCTAGATGCATCAGAAGGTATCAAGTAAGTCAAATCAAGTAAGATACCAATGCAGGTAGCATCCTTCACCAATATGTACTAGTACTGATGAATACTAGACCTGGGTTTACGCGGGAAATTCCTTTCATAAATATTTTCGCATTTCATCCCTCGCGGTTCCTCATTATTTTAAAAAAAAATCCAAGCAATTACATTTATTCATTTCGAGGGAGCAAACTATCTTATATTTGCCACGTAGCACTGAAAAACTACGGTAGTGTACTGTTCATTGTGTTTCCATCTCGCTTTCCGTATTATATGATACAAAAACTTATTTTAAGTATTACTTTAAACCTCACATTGTGTTTATATGACTGTATTCAGACACAAGAAGTAGGTTTTCTAAACTAGATTGTACGTACGTACATTTATTTATGATTCATTAATACAATTCGCGACTAAGATTTTTAATTGATTGCATTATTGTCATTAGAGATATATTAAAAGTTAAAAATTTTGTTTACATATTTTCACAGATCTGAATTACAATTCTGGCTGGTGAAATTCTATCTTCCCAACCGTCCAACACTCTTGGACACCCTTCGATCCACGGGAGGAGCGCGTTGACCAATCGCTGTCAGAGTCTTATGTGATTGGCGCAAAGTACCATGAGGCGGTAAAGATGTTGTTCCCGGAGACGGGAACCTCGATTGTTTACGTATGAGGCGGAAATATCGCCATATTTCCCTGTCGAAAGAGATTTTGCTTGCGCGGACGCCAAAACGAAAAAAAATATATCTAAGTGGGGGTTTTCCGTCCAGAATTTGTCCTCTTTTGATCTGGAAAGTTTTCAATTGTTTATAAATTTGCAAATGTTGCAACTTTTATTGCCTCCTCTAAATCCCCTTTAAACGAAATACAAAATTCCACAACCCGATCGGTGATATCAACTTCCGTTCGCGAAATATTTAATTGTTTATTAGAACGTAGCATCTCATTTTTTTGTACCCCACGTTTTTTGCACTCATTCCACTCTCACTCCGCACACAAGTATACTGAAAATAGAGGTTGGGAATGTCTCGCTTCGATTATTTGCTTCATACGTTTAATACCGAGGGTAACCGTGATATCGCGATCTCGGAAGCGCCTCGAAGCGAAAAACGTGTGATGGAGCGAAATGATTGCTTTTACAATTTCTTCGAAAAACCAACAAACAAGCTGCAACTTTTATTCGTAGTTTCATGAGATCATTGCAGTAACAATTTCTGAATCTTTAAAAAACTTCCAGATTTGCCATAAGACAAAGTTTCCTTTTTATTCTAAATAGTCATTAAAACTCCCGTTTCAATATTTTAATTCACTTAAGAGGTGTTATAAACAAATTATCTGGTAAATTTAATAACGCCGAGAGAAGCACTTTGAAGACGAATATGAACTGAAGCTATATTATTTATTTTTATCTTCTTTCATCAGTAGTACAACTTGCATTGATATATATTGGTTAGCAAGGAAACTGTTTATAAAGATATATTGCAAATTTCAGTATGCCGAAAGGCTGGCTCAAGAAGCAATAGTTGAGCTGTGGAAGGGTTCAGTATTCTGGAACTTTTCTGGTTCGCGTGACTTCGATAGGAAAATTAAACGAAGGTTCATTTACTGATAAATGTCAAAACAAATGGTCGATGAAACTAAACGCTTGCCGTAGTATTGTCATTGAATGAATGCCGGCCAAATCATCAATCGTTTCTCACTATAGAACCATGGAAATTTCAGATACATAGAGTACGCTTTGAGGTCGGGGTTAAGGGATATTTCTTTTAAAAATTGGGTATTTACGTATCTCAAACAAAGTGAGACGGAATTGCGATTTTACAAAATTCTGGTAAAAATTTCAAATGTTACTACCCCCTTATGATTGTATTGTTGTAGGGCGCGATATTAATAGTGCAAGCAAAACAAAAACACTTTAAAAAACTGTATTATATATTAAATTCGTCCCAAAACACGAAAGTGAATCTACCCTAAAGGCAGTGGTTTTCCATTTAAACATTTTAAATATCGACAAAACGTCTTATAACTCACCAATTTGCGGGTAATTAAATCGTCAATTCCATAAATGTAAATTAATAATGTGTTGGTGAAGCACGAACATTTACAAGATGCGATTAATTTATGTTCTCACCAGAGGAACCTTCTATGAAATTTGTGAATGCCACCAGCTGTCTATTTTCTGGAAATTAACATACATTCTTAAGAAACTTTGTGTGATTTACCACCAGCTCATCCATTTACTATATTCTTCGGCTGATTCACATGTCTTCTCAGTTTTTTCACAATTTAAATTTTTTTATAGTATAGAATTGATTTAATTTGTCTTCCTCACTTTAGAGAGGTACTAATTTGCTAGTGTATATCCAGATTGTTTATAAATAAATCATTGTTTTCTATTGGAAAGTAAATTCTACATGCTGTACTACCAAAAAACGCGATAGTCATTGGGATCTACAAACGTCTGTCACCTGAAACTTAAATAATTTAAAATGGATTAGAATAGATCTTTAACCAGGTTCACTTTCAATAATCTGATGTGTAATTATGGCACACATATTATATATTATAGTCTTCTTGCATTGGTTACCAAGACGTCCAATAGCAAGCTTAGTTCCTTTACTGATGAAGAACTGGGAATAATAGGGATGCTTTCAGCTACGGTATTCGCTTTGTACCGAGAGGAACACACATATTATTTACAATAAGAGACTCAAATCTAATATCACTGTTATCAATAACAGTAGAAAGATTACTAATGTATTCCTTAAAAGTCAAACGTTTGTAAGAATCAATCACTAACTGAAGCTGGTCCACCCCAAGTTTCATGCAAAAAAACTAGATGCTATCACTGAAGGGTATAGGCTCTAGAAATACTTATTTAATTATCCGAAACAAAATACATATTTTCTAAAATTGGCCTGAACCCGTTGCTACTACTGTATTATTATACTATGAGCCATTTTTCGAAGACGTTTGATGCGCTCAATTTACCATCAAGGTTTTTGGGAAACTAGTGCCTCTAACTTCATTCTCACCGCCACTCCCCGAGCGTCCTTCCTGTTGCGGAACACGAGAGTTCGTCGTCGCAATACCTTTCGACAACGGAAAATATTCAGGAGGCCCACTGAATCAAGCCTTCAAACTTATAAAGGGATCTTCTTTTCATGGATGAGAAGTCAACATTCTATTGACGATTGAGGACTGTACATATATTTATATTGAGGACTGTACATATATTTAATGTATTTTTTTATTAGATTCAATTACTAGAAATGACGTGGGATGCTTTTTATCCACGCGCGTAATAGAGCAATCAGTGAGGAGTTACGGCAGTACATCGAACTTTATACGAGCGATCATCGGCACGTTGTTTGCAAATTAATTTTTGCATTTCCTGAATGATAGAGAAGTCTATATAGAAAACTTTACATCGCATCACATTATTTCTTTCAACATATTGAAGCTCATATTCTATCAATATCATTTGTTTTGTGCTTTGATGTTGTGTGCGAGTTTTTGGGTATATCGATGAACTTTTGGAACATTCGTTGCCATTAACGCATTTTGCAGAAAATTGTCGAGAAAATAAAACCATCGCATATTATAAAATTTGTGAATATTATAAAGTACAAAATTAGTGTATTACGCTAAAACAAATAAACTAGTTTCATCAAATTATTCGCAGTAAATAACGAAGAACAATTATTACGCACACATTTTATATATATATGTGTATATATATTTCTTTATAAATAAGGGTTTTTGGGGACCAGAAAATACAGTGTATGAAAGAACATTATAACACTAATATCATTTTACAATATCACCTGTAATGAAACTTACGGTGGCCGCGAAACTTTCAGACACCTCCAAAACTACGTAATGAGCCCACTGCCAAATCTGCCAGTTTTATCTATCACTTACACTTTTACTATAATTTTTTATCGTACCTCGAGCAGACATCTCGACATCAAACATAAATAATAGGCAAGTGATCAGCATATGCGCTCTGTAAGTCTCAAAGAAGTCACGGGAGAACAATCGACAAAAGAAAGACCTCTCAACAAACAATGCACCATTACGAGTCTACTAGACGCAGTTCCGAGTCTATCTCAATAATAAAAACCTCTCTTACCACCATTAAATATTCTCGATACTCCAATACCCTGAACAGAAATATAAAGCGATTGGCTGTCCTTTTGACATAAAATCAACCTGGAAAGAACATATTATAAAAATAGAAAAATCTATAAAACAAAACTGACAAACTTCATGCGCTCAACAACAAAAAGTCTCTTTTGAAACAGAAACTGCCTTGTCAATGTTTAAATCAATTATAAGACCCTCAATGGCATATGCATGTGCGATTTGGAGAGGAGTCTCCAAATCATCATTTGAAAAGCTTCAAACAATCCAGAACAAGTTCCTTAGACTGGCAATCAAAGCTCCTTGGTACATTTCAAACGAAATACTTTTTAAACAACCTAAGCCAATGCCTAGAATCAATTATATCAAATACTAGAATTAATTATAAATTTCCTAAAGATCTATTCCTTTCCCCTTAATACAAGACTTAATACAAATCAGCTGGCATAAGAAAATTCACACCTCCCATCCACAATTCCAATCACCTTAATTGTACATAGAAATAATTGTAAGAGTCAGTGTAAATTATGTTACCTTTGTATTGTATTTTATAATCTATTTTTCCTTTGTTATTTAATTTGTTACGTTCATCTGAAAAAAGTATGTATAATGAGTTAAACATGACAACAAAATAATGAAAAGCAGCAACCAGCTGCTGATCTTATTGAAAAATAAATTTTAAAAAAAGTTCCGACCTTCAGCCTAGCACAATGTACATTGTACATTTGTCATGAGATCATCGATCGTCTCATGAAACCGATCCGCAAAAGGGATTTCTAACATGACTCAAAATCATTTGTTTTCTCTCACATTTCACTTTACGGTGTGCCTTCTTTCCCGATTTCAATGAAAGATACGACGGCAACGTGCTAATTGACCACTTTCTCAAATCTGTACGAAAGTACGAAAAATATTTTAAAAATTAGCATCGGTTACTTTAATTTGGGAAAAGAGATTTATAAGGCAAATACGATAATATACGGAAAATATGATACGATTTTATTTTAAAAACGACAATCTATGTTCTCAGATGAAATATCGAGCTGTAAAATAAGAAACCTTGTCAATATCTGTTTATTCTGTCTCGAACTGACATGCCAATGGAATTTCTTAGAAGTAATATGTATCTAAAATTCGATGGATTATTGGTGATATTTAAAGAAATTGTTCAGTTTAAAAAAAACAGTTTCACTACCTGCCCGCGAATTCTTTACAAGAATAAATTGACAAATGTTAACGTGGCAAACGGGCAAATACACATGAAATTATAAAGTTTACGTCCTTAACTAAATTAAGAGATTTCATTCATAAGATCGCTATAGAGGTAGATAATTGGTGGTGACTAACTAATAATTAAATATATAAAAGGTGTTGTCCGGTACCAAATATTTGATACTGGACATCTTTTATTTTTTTCATTTAAGAGATTGCAATCAAGAGATCATCCAGTTCTGCCTTTACATACCTCTAACAACTAACATTATTTTTCTTCGTTTTATCCCTTATCCCGTGTTTTGATATGACATTTTATTGCTTAATTAATTAAACATTTATTTACTATTCAATTTGTATAAATCTTTGCTATCCTAACCACCAGAACATTAAATGTAATGCTACAAAACTTATTTTATTGCTTTTCTTATGTATTATTTCTTTTATTTGCAGTGGAATCTACAAACAGATTTCTCAATGAAGAATGGGAAGAAGTCTTTGAATCACTGAAGCCTTCTTTTATTAAAGAAATTTCGGCTTTGATTAGAAATATCCTGAAAGGAATATTCGACCAAGTGCCCATGAGAAATGGATGGTTGGATTTCGACGAATTTACGAAGAACAAGGATAAGTTTCAGGTTGTTGATAAGTCTAATGAACCTTAAATTCCAGAAATGTTGTGTTATATTGTATTTTTCTTACAAGAGAGGTTGTACCATGTATACTGCCAATGTAAAATTGCAATTTTTTATTTACATTATTCTTTAAAATAGTACGTAATGAAATTCCGATATTTTGCAGATTTAAGGATAGCTTTATTATCAATTTAACATTTTTGTGTTAATTAATTATTTTTCTAATTTTACTTCTTGAACCCTTTTTCAGTATTTTGGTACAACTATTTTTTATGTTCTTTGTTATTAAAGAGTGTTTCTAAAAAATGTTAGTTCTTTACCAATATCAGTAATAATCTATCCTATTCATTTTATTTAATTGCAAATAATCGTTTCTGATAAAGTTCCATCAATTACAAAATAATTGCATTTTTGTCAAATTCCGTTGAAAGAGTTTGTAGTCGTCCAAACATTTCTGATGAAGATTCCCGCTTGAGGATGACTCCAGATACATTAAATGCAATTTATAACAGTATCACCAACAACCATACAATGAACAATCATTTTAACAGTACAATGTAAACCGCAACGAATTACGAAAAAGTCAGTCATAATTGGCTGGGCATCGCCTGAACGTACTACGACATTTGAGAATTACACATACATTTTGTAATTTTTATTGAAATATATTACATAACTAATATTGCGGTACCTGACTGAATGTACGCGTAAGTTTTATTCAGACGTAGCAACGTCAATGAAGGTCCCTGAGTCATAGGTACTTTTCAGGAAGCATAAACCGTTTGTTTCAATAAACATGTATTGCAAATGAAAATAAAGCATACAGCAATTAAGTAAATTCATTCTTTCATTGAAGAATTACACTTATTACTACAGAAATTATATCTTATCTAATAAAATATTTAATACAGACTATTATAGCTATCAAATAATTCAAACAGATATATGAAGTACTTTTTTTAAATATTGCACCTTTTATTTCAATTACACATCCTTCGTGTTATTTTTTTATTGCTTGTTGAAAATTGTCACTTCATGCCACTTTCAAAATTTGTCTTACAACTTCTAGCTTTCCAAGCAACATTGCGGCCAGCGTCTGATCTGGCTTTTCAGAAATGCCCGTGTTGTGGTCACGTGGTTCGTGACATAACTGGTGCTGCGCAGAACGAGCAAAAATTGGTGCGCCGGAGTAGCTCACCCATGTCTTTCCATCATGAGGCGGCTTTAGGTGCATCAAGCTAGATGAGCCATGTCAGCAGATCGGAATGAAACATGTCAAATGACGATTGACGCTTGATGCAATGCCATCGCATACGTAGGTTAAATGCGGACGTAGCTCGACGGAAAATCAAAATAATTTCTTGCTAATTATTTGCCACGTATCTTCGTAGAGAAAACGAGTGTGAGCTGAGCGCCAGCACACACATAAGATAAATTCGCGTCGCAGCTTGGCGGAAACCCTCAGATAATTAATAGGTTCTTAATTACCTTACCCTCCTCATATCACATCTTGTGCGTTGGAATGTTAATTACGTTAGTGTTCTTTAATTTTCCATAATTTGTGCCCAAATACTAAAAACGTCTCATAAACATTCGATGTAGTAGGCAGTTTTCTAAAAATTCAATGTCTAGTAATAATAGACCATTTTTGTAAAACAATAATATTTCTATATTAAATGACCATCCTTCTAAAATATTACTTTTTTCATGAAACCAACAGAGACCGCTTAATACAGGTTTCAGTGTAACTGAAAAAAATATTTTAAGCACAAATAAAAGGTTTCTCGTAAGAGGGCAGGTCAACACCAAAAAACTACCCAGAGTAAAGAGATGAGCAAACGTACGAAAAAGTCTGTGCCCATCACTAGTTACTTTCTCGCATACCACGTCCGTAGTATAGAGAAAATATTGGAATCACACAGCAAAAAAGGCAACTTCTAATACTGAAAAAAGTGGATAAATATGTTATATATGTATACTAGTAAATATCTTCCTCTAACACACTATGAATTCAGAACGTTGTGTTAAATTCAGGACATTGATGACGAAAATTTGGATTACCGCAAACCGTCCCTCCATCCTGTGAAAAATGTAATAAGCCAAAGGCTGGATTGTCTTCAAAATTTATAAAATTGCATTGATCTTCCAGATGCCACGGTCCCTTCAATTTGAAATGGATATTTTGATTTTGGGGCATAACTTTACAAGAAATCACATTGAAATTTTTTAAAGTTTCCAAAAATGGCTCCACATTTTTCTCTCTCTCATAGAGCAAATACCGCTTAAAAATGGGAAAGGTCTGATTTTCATTGAACTCTTTGAATTTTGGGATCGCTGTGTTGGCATCCCCCTTGTATTGCAGTACAGTATTACCTGGGCATTAACGGAGCTTATATGAACGAGAGAGGCACCTATTCTGAGAGGTCCTTGAAATGATTCTGTACAGGCATGTCAAGGACGAGGGTAAGGTCACTAGCTCACAAGAGCTCGCGAGCACTGCGTTCACAGACACTGGCGCGCGATTTAAATGTAAGGGTAAGTCGGTTGCCAGTTATTGCCGTAAATTTATCATAGGAAATACCATGAATGCTTCGGAAATTTTCGATAAATTCCCGACTCTCGAAACGCGGAACGAATGAATGAATGAATGCATAAATGAATAAATGAATGGAGGAATGAATAAATGAATGAATAAATGGAGGAATGAAGAAAGAAAGAAAGAAAGAAAGAAAGAAAGAAAGAAAGAAAGAAAGAAAGAAAGAAAGAAAGAGAATGAAAGAAGAAAGAAGAAAAGAAAGAATAGCAAGGTAGAACAGAAAGAAAGAACGGTAACAGAGAGAAAGTAGGGTAGAGAAGGTAGGACAATGGTAGAAAGTTAGAAATTGATACGAAAGATGAAGGTGAAAGGTGACAGGTAGAAAGGTAGTAACAGTGGTCAGAGAGGGTAGAAGGGAAGGATAAGGAACGTTAGCGAGGTTGTCACCATAGTGCTCAAAAGATGGCGTTCCAAATAAAAAAGGGTTTCTGTTATGTTATTACGATTGGCGTGTTATCGCACAGTCAACATTTGCAGTCGCTAATTATTCAACGTTATTCAGGTAGTAGGGACTTATGAAGACTATGATGGCGAGTTGCCATATTATTATGTCCAGGTAGGGTGATGGTTGGGCGATAGTCTCGAAAAGCTCGGAGGTGAAAAGCGATACAATTTTTGAGATTTATTGAATTAGTAAAGTAAGAAAGATCAGAACATGAAAGAAAGAAAGGAAGATAGAAAGAAAGAAAGAAAAGAAAAGAAAGAAAGAAGAAAGGTAGAAGGTAGAAGGATAGAAAAGGTAGAAAGGTGACGAAGGTAGAAGAGTAGATAAGATAAGAAAGATAAGAAAGTAGAAGGTTAGAGAGGTAGATAAGGTTAGAAAGGAAGAAAGGAAGTTACGGATTATTCCATAGTGTCCACAAATTGGCGCAAAACTCAAAAGGTTTATGTTATGGTAAGCATACGCGGTTTATCGCACATCAACACAGCAAATTAATTTCAAACGGGGGTCCTATTTAAAGTGACTTTTGAGACTATGATTGAGTTGCAT
>BOPP01000033.1:1051797-1094873 GCA_017312745.1 Gryllus bimaculatus
ATTATTATTGTCCAGTAGGGAGGGGCGATACGAAAAGCTCGGATAGAAAGCGATACATTTTTGAGATACACCGCCCTCATGGGGGCATATTATATGTACTAATGTACCCGTGCGAGAACTCTCGTGTGATAAACCCCACCTACTTCCATATTTTCTATTTCTATATTAAGCCTGTAATATATAATTTTCTTCAAGGTCCTCTTATCCTCCGTCATATGTTCTATTTGTCTCCTTGTAATTGAGAACGATGCAATACACCCTTGTCAATGCAAACTATCCTTATTTAACTTTATTACCGAATAAAGAGGTACACCCGTACATCAAGTAATCATTTTAATTTCACATACAGTTGCAGATTTGAACGTTTCTGAACAGGAAGGGATAGAATCAGGAAAGTGCCAAACCAGCAAAAATGAAGTAGAATGTTTAAAAATATTTCATCCTGTAGATGAGAAGGCGTGATAATAGTTTATTTGAGGCTCTGGCCTTAAAATTTTAGTTTTTATGGTCCTAGAACCTGTGAAAAATGGTCATTAGTTTAGGAATTATTTAATGATGTAGAGTCAAAACAATGCTGACTGAGTGTTGCGGGTTGCATTTGGCATACATATTTCGCAGAGTATTTTTTAAAAATATTTTTCATATTTTTAAAGTCAACATGCAATTTGTCACGCCCCATGAACTTCTCTTTCTTTAGAGACCTCACTTATAAAGATTAGCCCGTAAGCGAGACTTGTTAATGTAGAGAAACTTCTTAATTTATTTACCAGTATTTTCATATACATCAAATTACTGAATGATTTAATAAAACCCTAAACAAAAACAAGGAAAGACTTCTTTATTCAAACATATTTCTGCCGCTTAGCAAAAATGCCTTTACAAGACAGAATTTAAAGAGAAAATAAATATGAATTAGTAGTAGTAAATAATACAAATATAATACGAATCTCGGTTGTTTGATAAAAAAAATCTGGCAAACATATTTTCGTATGACGTCGTTCATCACCGTCTCGCGCCGCTTTAGTTTGTCCATGTACACCCCTTTCAGGATTTTGAGGGGAAATGTGTGCGGAGTGAGGGGAAGTCCGTGCCCGTAGGAGCGCCGGGCTCCCCAGGCGGGCAAGTAGCTCGTGAGGGCGCTGTTTGACAGGTCGGGTCTACAACGTCGACTACTGCTTTTGTAAGATTGTAAAATGTAACTTCATTTATGTTTCGCAAGTCCCTAATACTTAGATCAATATCCATTTATCCGTATCATGCGTACTGTAAACGAGAATAACGATTCGATATTTGTGAGGTACATACGATACTAACACGGAATTCCCCCCGAATTTGAATACGCTACTGTAATTGGGTAAATGTATGGTATTCACCAATTCCGGAGGTATCTCCTGTTTATTTTTAAAGTTGGAACATCTAGCAGAAACGTTTTTGAGCCATTTCATTTACAACTTCTACTGACAAAACCAATTGTGATTGGTCACGTTGTATCCAGAGTCTTATAGAGGTACAACCATTCACATACAATACTTGATTATCTGTTATCCAAAGAAAAGGGTCACAATAAATCTCCAATTTACTGGAGTAAATATTCTAGAATCAATCATAGCATACATCTTTAATTCATATTTTGCTAGCTTTTTTAAGCATATATTATTTGAATGAACATTTCCTCTAAAAGACTTCAACATCTCAGCTACTATAACACATTCACTAACACAATACTTTTCCAAATATCGTTTCACAAAATTGTCAAAGACTTCTCTGATTGGAGTTCAAGTTATCCAATCCCTCCCTTTTCTTCTCTTAAAGCTGCATCATCGAATCGAAGTACCCTCAATTCTAAATGAGACGTTGGATAGCTTGTTACGAGGCGGAATAACGCGCGTGGAGTAGCAGCAGTGGCCCGTAAATCTCTAATATTTACAAGTGAGGACATTAACAAACCAACTTTTTAAAGTAAACTTGACAATGTGTGAAGCCATTTCCTCTTATCCTTCTCCTTTTTAGATTCCTTCTCCTTTTTAGATTCCTTCTCCTTTTTAGATTCCTTCTCCTTTTTAGATTTCTTCTTCTTCTTAGATTTCTTCTTGTGTATTAGGGCGCCATCTCTAGGCTCCAGGTTAGCTTTCATATGCTCTTAATTTGCCGTTGAACCCGCGGCGCACTGTAAACGCGACCGATCACATTGCGCTCCCGGACCCTCTCTATCAGCGCCTTGCGTAGGCCGAGGCTCCAATACGTGGAAATCGCCGCTGCCGCCGCGGTCACGTGATCCAGCCCACCGCAAGCGAGCACGGGATGCTCGAGGACACGGTTCGAGCGAGTGCGAGCGAGCAAAAGTTAAATATTTAACTTTTGAATTTGGAAAGTCGATCCCAAACTTCACCAGCCAAGTAGTTATCGTCTTACTCCCCGACAGTGAAGTAATTCCTGACTCCAGGATCGGAAGCCTATGCTCGCAACGTCCTTGCAGCGGCGGCAGGTTGCATTTCGCATTTTACAGAACGCTCAGTGGTGACACAGTTTTCAGAGCGTTGGCATCGGAAGCAACAGCTAACCAGCTAACCAGCAACGCACCCAGGTAAGCAACCCAAGTATAGCGGCATAGGCGCGCACTGTTCAAACGAGGCAAGTTACACTCGTCTGTGGCGATTGCCTTGCTTGATGGAGCAATTGTCCCACAGTGCTGGATCTAAGCCAGTAATGATGGCCGGCGGGTAGCTTACATTTTCATGCATCGACACACGTCACGAACTGTCCGCAATGTTCCCTTTCTCATCCTCGTCTCCTCCTATTCCCTTACACACGCGCGCACATACACTTACATACACTCTACTACTACATGTCTCGGGTGAACAGAGTGTGCCCCAGCTGGAACGTTGCCCGGCTGAGGGAGATACCTCGAAGAGGAGGCAAGCCGACGTGTCGGTGGGCGCCTTAACGCAAGTTTTCGAGTAATAAAGCCACCTCCCAGGATATAACATGCACTATATTCACGGGACAAATGATGAAATTAATTGACGCACCCGGATACAGGAAAGATTTGCTCATTGACAGGACCGCTTGCCCCTGGACCACTTCCAGGGGCAGCTTGTGACTGTTGATAATTTAAGTCTTGAGAATTGACATTAAGTGTGAGTTGGGGATGAGCTTTCGTCTATCAAATTCTCGTCTTGCTCAATCCCTCTTTTATTTAGTGAAGTTACACACTCTTCAACTGGTGCCGGTGCTAACATATACTCTCCATGTTGGTCTGTGGAGTTAATATTTACCCTTATCTAAGTAGCAGACGATACCAAACGAGTTAATCGAGTCATTTCATGAGAACACTGAGAGAAATGCGTTCTATTGAGAAGTTGCGTTCTATTTCAGAGAAAAAGCGGAAGTTCGTCTAGCAACGGCTACGTAGCTCCGTCGGAGGGAGAAGTAGCTTTGCTCGAGATTCTTCCATCGCGTTAGGAATTGCACGTTCTGCGTAGCATGGAAGAGCATTTTTATGCTATAAAAAATCTTTAAATATGCTTTCAAAAATATGCATCTATGAACTAAAAATTCTAGAATATGCACTTAAATAAACAATTAAAATTAAAAATATTTCATTTCTTGTATAAATCTTTTTGTATAAAATTTAGGAGAAGCATGCATGGAATGGAAAGTATTTTTTATATATTTTTTTATATAATTTTGGCAAACATACTATCACATAGCTAACTTCGCGAGAGAAATAATTGAAGTAAATATGAAACTTAGTAAAGTACATTGTATTTCTTGTTTCATTTTTACTGTCTGGTTTTAAAACAATATGATATTAAAAATATCCTACATTTGCACAAGTATTTTATCATTTCTAGAAAAGAAAAACACTCAAAATACGACAAATTATTTCCAATCAATTTATGCTCACAAATAATAAATTATATTAAACATGATAAGTATTTTAACGAAATATGCAAAATATTCTCCTATAATTACACGAATATTCACTGAAAGAAAAATTGGCCAAATATGCACAAATATATAATTGTACGTAGCATCCAATTCTAACCAAATGTCAAGAAATTTCACTTAGCTACTGCCTGAAGCAATGGCAAAAATATGCAAAAGCATAGAAATCCGCTCCGTACTTATAACTTTCCATTCCCAAAAATTGAATGCTTAAACAGGTGAACAGCGGCGGCGATGGTGTAACGGTTAGCGTACTGGACTGTTGTACCCAAGTTGGCGGGTTCAAACCCGATCGAAGCCGTGGATTTTTAAGGGCGAAAAAATCCTTCGTACGCCTTCCTTCGGAGGGGAAGTAAAGCCGGCTGTCCCATGTTCGTAGATTTACTTGCATGTAAAAGATCCTCAAGCCTAAATGACGCCTCTGAGCTAAATTCAAGTCGCCTGTTTCTCGCCCAAGAAATACCTTCTTTCTCTCCTAGTTGGTGAAAGGAGCGTAGCGAAATTTGCGTGGTCAGACGGAAGAGCGGGCCTGATGGCCCGAGTCTCGCCACGTAAAATAAGGCAAATTCAATTCAATTCAATTCAACAGCTTGGGTTAGGTGATAAGGTCACAGGGAACATGTGTAAGGTATTGTGTTAATTGCTGAGAAGTAAATTATGTCTTCCTTATTTCCCTTAGTAATTATCATAAACTATTACTTATAATAAGAACAACAAAATACTCTTGAATCATAAAATAGAGGTAAATCTATTTTCGGATGGACTTTAATCTTTTCAACTCAGAAAGCTTTGCACACGTATTTTTTGTCTTCTTTGACTTGGCTCGGCTTAAAATGGGCTCCATTGATTTTGAAAATTCCTTATAGTTTGTTTAATTTAGAAATATTTTCTCCGCATAATTGTTCGCGTAAAACATGGTACAGAGTCTCTATTTGTTAATGAACCCTTGCTTTGCTTCTAGACATAAATGTAGCTTCACTATGCGCACGTTTTGTTGAACTCTCCTTTTACTTGTAATGGTAGGAGTACAGGTAAGGGTGAGTTACTATTTTGTTAGCAATGCAGAAAAATCATACCCGAAATTCGTTTACCGATGCAAACAAGTTTTCTATATCTCAGGAACAAAAATGTCTAGTTATTTTCAAATATTGCTTATCTCGCGCTTTTTAAAATTTATTTTTATTTGTTTATTTATTTTAAACTTTTACTAATCTTTCAGCTATTTATAGTTAATGGGAAGGGATTCTGGAACTTAAGAAAACGTGCGTAGATGATCTTCTCCCCCATACGTCACATACAGTTTTTACTGTTTCTTTGACTAAATCAATAAACCCTTAACCAGCAATTATATGTGTCTTTGTATTTGAATTGTAGCGTTTTTTTCTCATAGAGACCAACTCGGACCACGCGTGCACCCTGATTCAGCAGGTGCAAGTACCTTTCTGGGGGGAGGCAGCATTTTAGAAGAATCCCGATTTTTATCGTCCAAAGTTGTTAGCCATGTACGTAGAGTATACGATAACCTATAGTAATCTCCTTTTGCTTGTGACGATGATGAGGGATAAATGGACGGCACAAACATCTAGACATACACAATTACACCGATTCCCAAGCCAGGACTCGAACCCGCGGTCTTTTTGTCCGACACCGCTACGGCACTACTGCCCTGACGATCCCGGCTATCTGGCTTGTAGCAGTTTATAAAGAGAAGAAACTAAATACTTTTGCCACGATCACATGCTGTAGTAGACACACACCGGTTTGCGTCATTACTAACTTTGCAAAATAGGTCTGTTCTAATGAACGGGACGGCAAGTTGGCCGTTATCCGCTTCGGATTGTCGAGGTAGGCTTTCTACACTCTCTCGGCTACTTCTTTCGGCTAGCGATGTTGTAGAGGAACTTTCCACACGGACGCCTATGATTTACCTTTTATTTCTCCAGAATATGTGGATCCCAACTGCTAATGTCGCTGATGCACAGAGATTCGTTAAAACCGGCGCTCTCGCTCCTATTTTTTAAATTTTATTTATTTTACGTCAAACGTAGTTTGAAACAGTATGTGACGGGGAGAAGCGTATTCTGTGCACGTTTCCTTAATTCTGGTACCCTAAACCGTTGACAAGTTGATGTTTGAATATAGAAATTAATGAGCGTTTTTGGCAAGAATTGTTAACAAAATATTTCAACCGACCTACTAAAATGTATTTTCAAGGGAAATCTGCCACAGATTTGGACTCTTGTCCCTCATTATGTCCTTGTTGAAGGAATATACTTGTGTTGTGACATCATAGAGAACGATAATTGTAATAATCATATTTCTCACTAAATTCTAGAAAAGTGCATAGCTAATGAAGTCACATTACGCCCAGAAGCAAAACAAGCGGCCATTTTTAGCATTTACTTAAAGGATAAGGGAAACGAGACGAAAAATCAAATCGAGATGGGGGTCATTGAACCAGAAGCTGAGGTACAATACGTGTTACAAGTTCTTAATATTTCGACTTTGTGGAAATAACGCGGTGTTACCTTTGTGTAGAGATTTTGTTGAGTTCGATTGACTTAAGAGTTAATAAGTGCATTTTGGCTAATATTTCTACGTAAAAACTTCAAAAAAGCTTACAAAACCTGTAAAAAATCAAAACGCTTTTCTCATCTGAATGAGCAGAGTAAGTAGAAATCATAAATTATGCACATAAATTAGTAGGCATACGAAAGAGGAAGGAGCTTGTCACGACCAGATGTCTCTCCTTCGAGTCCCGTCCGCCGAGCCGTTCTCATCGCAAAGCGCTCGTAAAAGTCGGAACGCTAGCGTCGGCACGGGCCCGCCCGATACCGACAAACCAGTTTATATTTCACGTGATTCTTGTAATAAGTGCAATAAGTGAAATATAATGTTAATCCAGTGCATCCAATAACTTTCACCAATGGCATTCGATGTGAATCAATCAACAGGCAACGTAGTCAACAATGCTCTTTACATCCTACAGAACTCCAGCGGAATTCCGCAAAGTAACTTCATTAATTTACGTACCACACACAGTGCAAGTGCTACGAACGAGGATTCAGCCATGGAATCTTCTACAGAAACTTCATGTTATGAAGACCCATCGCAAGGTACAACGCTAGTAACCTTAGGTAGCCGGCGTGAGGTAGAAGCCAGCGTCAACCAAAGAAAAAGGTCAGTAGGCGAGGACGCTTCCAACAGCGATATCAAAAAACACAGTGCAAGTGCAAGTGACAGTGACTATGTTAAAGGTTTTACCCCAGATTTAGACAGAGTACCACCCACAGACGGTTACGATGCTCCCAAAGGTTCCGTAGCCCAAATCTTCAACTACAGAAATGTGAATATAGACTTGGAATCTTCAAACAATGTCCCAGTACGTAACGGATTTTCGGAATTATCCTCCAAGGAAACCAATTCTCTTCCCTCAGATAACCGCTTCAACTATCTGAAGTTTGATCAATCTTCACAGTCTACTAGAACCAATAAAATACCCCCAGTTTTTATTGCCGAGAAAACTAACATCAATTAATTCGTTAAGAAAATAAAAATTAACGTATCAAAAACTTCGTACCCGAAAAAAAGAAAAAAAACAGTGAAAATAAATCCCGGCTCAGCTGTCGATTTCCGTAAAATCATAAAATACTTAATCAACACAAACAGAAGATTCCACTCTTACAAAGGCCCTGCAAACAAAAACTTTTCGGTAGTATTAAAAAATGTCCACCTCTCCATAACTGTCAGTAACCCACACTGTTTAATCGCTATTTAGCAGACATTCCCATAGATGAAACGGTAATCAGCACAGTTTGCAGATGACACACTTATCTTATCTTCCCGACACTTTCTAATCAATATTAAAAACCACATACAATTTATCTAAACCAAATAGACAGTTGGTCATCGAAATTAAAAATAAAATTAAACCCAAACAAAACTGCAGTAAAAGTATTTTCTTTAAGACCATACACTTCACCAACCTCATGAACATTAAATAATGAGCCCATCCCATGGTACCCACCAAATAAACTCATAAAATATCTTGGACTGCACATGGACACCAAAATGAATTGGAAACAGCACATAGACACAAAATAATACAAACTAAAAACAAACTGCATCAATTAAAACATTTAATAACTAGAAATAATTTCCTCTCATACATATAGCAATAAATTTATTCAAAACAATACTCAGACCAACTCTTCTCTACGTTTGACCAGTATGATAGATAGATAGACAGATTTATTAAAGTTCGCTTTGAGCTAATGCTCGGTGGCAAACATGATAACAATTAAAATTAGAATTACTAAACATTTTAAACAATTACAATTGGGTTTACTATAATAGTTTCAATTTATTTCTAGCTAACTCTAAATTCACTTCTAGTTTACATAACACTTTCCTACACTACACAACACTACACTACACTGCACTGCCCTCCCCTTCACTATCCTACACTTCCTTCCCCCACTACACTACACTACACTTCACATCACTTCACACATCACTGTATAAGGGCCATGACGATAATAATTATGACTAATAATAAATAATAAATAATAATGATAATAATAATAATAACAATAATAATAAAGATAAATGTCTCAGTCAGTATTTTCGAGATGCTCTACGTGGAATGAAGCATATTTTTAAATTTGACTACATTGGAAGGAAGAGCCTCTAGTGCTTCTGCAGGTAGTTTATTCCAATCTACTATAGCTGCCGCATTCACAAGGAGAACTTGTCTACATCAGTTCTTTGCTTTCTACATCGATTTTTTCAAGGATGCGTCTCCTCTGCTTTATAATCTGATTTCTGTAATTCTTTTACCGAATATCTGCCATGCTGTGTCCCCTCTGTATGTCTTATTACATTACGCATAAACGCGCCCCGTTCCCTTCTCTTAGATAAGGGTACTCCCATTCTTCTCGTTCGTCACCAACGCACCCGCGATTTACAAACTTTGGGCCGCAGTTTTGAATTTTTATCATAACGCTTCGATTTGCCCTTTTCTGTACGGGTCCCAGCATGCCGCTTCCGTATTCCCTAATATTGGGCGTACAAGTGAGTATATGCTAGGGGATCGGGCGCATTTGGAACTACTATTTTTTTAGAATACGCATTACAAAGTGCAGCGCTGCTCCAGTGACTTGTTTACTTAGATGCAGGCTTAACTCGTTAATATTGATCCGGACCAACCTATAGTCAGCTTCGCAGGAACAAGCTACCCAGTAATACTTGAAGTCACGTTATATTCTTCAATGTTCTAACTGCGAGCGATGAGCGATCTTGGATGCAGAAATGGATTTTTCTTTCGCCCGGGAATTTATTGTTTCCCCATACTTATTTGTTATCTGTCACCCAGTTCCATAAGGCCGTGTAGAGATCGGAGCGTTGTGACAAACATCGGTGCAGAGAGCATTTACATGCCTATATATGTTAGCAATGTCGGAATTACGTCCCTACTTTTTCGATTTAATTCACATTTCTGCGCCCAGGTCATAAACACGGTAAGATATGCAGTAGCCCTAACACATTTCCTCGAGACTCCTATTTTGCAGCGGCGATATCTTACTCTTGTGTAAGTGAATTTACATCTAAGCAAGCCTACCCCACTGGACCCAGTTGCGGTTTCATGAATATTTGTCTCCTATTCGCTTAAAACCCCTTTGTTTGAGTGCGCCCCGAAAGAAAATTCTTTATATCCACAGGATTATTCGATGATCTATTCCGTTTGCTGACCAATTTTGGAAATTTAAAAAGGCCATGTGGAGACGAGCATCAAATGCCTTAGAAAAAATCTAATATTATTTGCGTCGACCGCTACTTCCCATCGTCTATGAATCTGCTATGTCCTACAAAAAGCAATTGTTTGCTGTCGCACAATACCCAGGACGAAAACCTGGTGTTGCATTTTGAACATAGCCTAATCAGTTTTATTCAAACTCGTCTAATATACTCCGGGCGATATATGTGTTCCATCTGTTTGCATACGACTGATGTCAACTTATAGGCCTGTAATTGTTAACAATCCTTCTGTCTCCTCCCTTGTGAATCGGCACTACGACTGCCTCCTTTGCAAATTTTGAGGAATCATGCTTTATTTAGCAGTAACCTCCATGAAGCGCGCCAAGGTACAGGAATTCAATGGCTTCCCCTCCCCATGTTTAGGTATTTGCCTCCTGGTATTCATCAGGACCTAACTGATTATCTCTCCTATATTTTGGCAATTTCGTTTCTAAGTTAATTCCTCCATCGATTCGAGAAGGTTTCTATTTACGGGTGTTGTTTCATACTAAAGGTTCGAGCCTTCAGCTTGGAAAACAGATGAATAATGTGCTGTTTAACAAGCCGCCTTTTGCACTATCATCCTGTAATTAACGAACCGATCTGCTCCGGCAGATTGCGTGGAATACTTTCTTTGTTCCTCTCTTATGTCTCACGCATACTTGAAGAAATTTTTGCCAACAGGTCCAATCGGTCGCTAGAATTGATTTTAGGTAATTTTCTTGGGTATGTAACTTTAATGGGCTTTTATTTAAGGTGAGGTTGCCTTGTGGATTAAAAAAATTGTAGAAATTATTTTTCTGATCCTTATTTATATTACGTTTACTATTACTTTTCCTAAACCTGCCTTTTCAGTCGCCTCACTTCTTTTGTTATAATACACAGGATCGAATGGCACCGTAGTTTCCTGTAGCGCATGCGAATCTTTGTCTAAGCATTCAGAATAATGTTCAAAATTTGACCAGCTCTGGTTCAACTGCTACATCCTCTAGAAGCCCAACCGGAAAATTGCTTTTCAGGTATAATTTGCATATTTGGTGATGTTGGATCGAGGAAAAAAATGAAAAATTTCTCTCTTCCTTTTACAAGATCATTTCGTTTACCATCTCTGTACATTTTTGAGGAAGGACTCCTTGTGATCGCTAATTCCAGGAATTACCTCGCAGGCAAGAAATTGGTCTGCCGGGTCTCATAAGGAACGTCCAGTAAAGGATGTATCGGGGGTCGGTTTTGTTTACTACTGTGTTAAGCCATTTTCCCAGACCAGTTCGGTTTAATGAGGCGTTGAGCGGCGCCTTCAAGCCCCCACATCCCTCCTCAGACTAAACATGGCGGTAATTTAAGTCTCCTCCAACAATGACATTTTTTGCCACTTTTTCCTGAAAATTAACACGGTTCTTTTCTATAAGCCTTTGTAACGGTTCGTGTCCGTCTTGCTGTGAATCTATACACGCCTATAATTTCCACTGCATTTTTTAATTCCTATCTCGAATGTCAACACCTGATATGATTTCAAATTTGTCGTCCACCCATGCCTCTATTGGCTTCGAAGTTGTCTTTTATCATACATAAAACTCCCCACCAATGCGATCTACTCTATCGCGCCTGAATATGAAAAAATGTGCGTCTGAGATTTCAGCATTTAATATTTCCGCATTGACCATGACTCCGTTACTATGCACGAACAATCTACAATTATACGATTCTACCATGTTCGCAGAATGAACAGCTTTATTGATAAATACTTCCGATACAAGTTACCTGCAGAATAACCAGCAACCACTTCTGCGTAGGTCCGCTTATTCTATGCCGCGTTCTTGCCGTCTTTGCGCGTCGCAGTCGGGGATAAAGTCCCGCCGTTCATCGATGCCGTCACACGACGCCGTCCCGTCCCGCCGCCACTGCGTCGTCGGTCGACGACTGCCGGCTTCAGCCATCCCTCGCCCCGGCCCGGTGTTCGCCGTCCCTCGCCCGCCGTCACCGAGCTGCCGACCCTCTTGCCCGTCGCGTTCGCCATCCGCGCCGCGTCTCCCCGGCCGCGACCGCTGGCCGCCTCGTCGCCGTCCCTCGCCGCCCGTCACCGCGCCGCCGACCGCTGGCGCCGGTTCGCCGTCCCTCGCCGCCGTCACCGCACCATTGCACGTCGCCGCCACGTCGCCCGTCGCCTCGCCCGCAGCCGCGTCCGCTTGCCAACATCCCCTGCGCAAACCATCACAAGGGACACGACATGTCGCTTGCCGCCACCGCGTGCGGGTTCTCACGAGCCTGTCGCGGGGATTTCCGGTCCTCCTATACGCGAGAAGAAAGGTCCCACCCAGCTTTTTGTGGACCCGCCGCGATTTTAGTGTGCAACCCGATCAGCGACCGAAATCGCCGTTCATGCCAGCCACGCAATTTGGGTCCACAAAGAACAACATTTCCTTCTCTGCGGCCACCCCACTCATACATTGCGTTGACTACAATCAACTCCGTCTCCATGGAATAGCCACGACGCCTGAGAATGCCACTAACATATATTTTTGCTTTAAGGGGAATTTCTCTGTGGCTTTCATCAGAGGTCACCCATATCCCCCATGACCAAAGTCAGGGATTTTCTTCTCCTCAGGTCATTAGTGCCATCATGTTATTAATTACGGTGTCTGGCGTTCCAAGGTTCGCCTATTCTCTACCATACGTCCGCAGCGCGTCGGTTGGATTCCGGGAGGCACACATCCCATGTGCTTGTTGCACATTAGCCTACATGTGCACTAATCGGAGTCACCAATAACGAGAATGGGTTTTCTCGCGTTGGCGCCTGTACAGTTTGGGCTGTGCGGCGTCTCCTAGCTGTAGCAGCTCGAAGTTTCTCCTCGCAGAGATGCGTTTAACTCCTTCAACCCTGCGATTTGAAGAAGAGCAGCTTCCAGTTTCTCTTCCAGTTTTGACCGCTACTCCTGCTTCTCTGCACTTACTGCAAAAACCACTTGCCGTTGTTCCATGTCTCCATTTTTTACCACAACTAGCATGGTACCACAGTACCACACAATTCACACTGGCTTCCCGGATTTTAGGTTTATTATTGCACCCCACTGCACAAGATGCGAATTGCGTTAACTTCAACTTCAGGTCCTGGATTAGGTTCGACGCCTCCAATTAATAAAAAGAACTGCAATCGTGGTCGTACACAACGCTGCGGCTCCGGCCGCTGCCGCCAGCCGCTGCCCCGTTCCCGTTCAAGGATGCCGAGGGGGCTGGCGCTCCGCACGAGGAAAAGCGCGCAGCCCACGCCCCGATGCGAGCCCGATACTCCTGCAGGTAGCAACCCATTGTCTCGCGAGGAGCTCCGCTAAAACACGTCGACGGCTACGACGATCAGCGACAGAATCCAGTATGATCAATGCTGCAAAAACAAACATCAACAAAAATTCAAATAGTACACAGTACTAATTCCTCCGTAAAATCACTAATGCATCCTGGTTCATATCTAATCATTAATTACACAATGAATTCAACCTCGATCCCATCATGTACCGACATCACCTTCTCTGATATACACCATATCCAAACCTTATCTTCATTTAAACTTTGCAAAAAAACCATCCATCCCACTCGGCATAAATAAATATCCATTCCACATTTTTGTGAATTGTTATTAGATCTGGACAGATCCTATGAGGTGCCATTATGGTTTCCTCAACCTCTGTAGTAGTGTAAAGTTTCGATAAATTTGATTTGATAAGTCATCAATATATATGTAAAGTTATCAATAACTTAACTATGTACAAAACAATAAACATAATAATAATAATAATAATAATAATAATAATAAATAATAATAATAATAATAAACAGTGTCTCTCAAGTCTGTTATGGAGCGGGGAAGACTTCCAAGAGCCGATGCTGCACACTCAGTGATTGTCGCCGCGAGCACTTTTGACCGCTGCTGTTCCCGAAACCGCGGCCGCAGTGAAGTGAAAATAGTGCGAATATTTCCCGTCACTTAGAATATAAAATAAATAATAATTTTAACAAAAGAAAATTGTAAAATAATAAATAAACAAATACATTTATGAAAAATTAAACTAATCAAAAATTGATGGATTCCGGTCCGGATGGCCGAGATTGCCTAAGGTACTAGTGCCGTAGTGATCTCGGACCAAAGGATCGCGGGTTCGAGTCCCGCTGTGTGTCTGTCCTTTCGCCCCTATCATCATCATATCCTGTCATCCACAGTTCCATACCGTTACACACAAGTTGTGGTCGTTGATACCTAGAAGTTTATGCGAACTTATATAAACAAAAAGAAAAACAAAAAAGAAGAAATGATGGAATATTGTAGAGAGCACAAGGTGGAGTATTGTAGTAGATACCCGTCCACTGTCTGTTCACACACTAGCTTGTCCAGCTAGGTGCACTTGCTGAGAACATAGACGTAATAGGATCTCCTTAAATTTACTCTCTCAGCGCACAGTCGCTTCCATTATTATCCACGCACACACCACCACCATTATGCAATAACTAGGAATGCATGGGAAATGAATCAAGCTTAGTTGGTAAAGTGCAAATTTTTTTTTCTAAACACGACATTCGACAATTCAGATAACAAAAAGCTCTTTACTGATAAGCATGCCTGCATCACCCCATTTTCTGGAGCTGATTGCCAGCTAAACTGGAGAAAAAGAAGAGAGAAAGAAGAGAGAGAGAGAAGAGAGAGAGAAACACACAGAGAGAGAAACAGAGAAAGAGAGAGAGAAAGAAACAGAGAGAAGAGAAACAGAGAGAGAGAAACAGAGAAAAAGAGAAAAGAGAGAAAAAGAAAAGGAGAAGGAAAGAAGGAAAAAAGGAGAAAGAGAGAGAAAAGAGAAAGAGAGAGAAAAAAGAGAAGAGAGAGAAAAGAGAAAGAGAGGAGAAAAAGAGAAAGAGAGAGAGGAAAAAGAAAGAAGAGAGAAAAAAGAGAGGAAAGAGAGAAAAAGGAGGAAAAGAAAGAGAGAGAAAAAAGAGAAAGCAGAGAGAAAAAAGAGAAAAGAGAGAGAAAAAGAGAAAGAGAGAGAAAAAGAGAAAGAGAGAAGAGAAAGAGAAGAAGAGAAACAAGAGAGAGAGAGAAAAGAGAAGAAGAGAGAGGAAAAGAGAGGAAAGAAAGAGAGAGGAAAAGAGAAAAGAAGAAGAGAAGGAAGAAAGAGAAAGAGAGAGGGAGAAAAGAGAGAAAGAGAGAGAAAAGAGAAAGAGAGAAAGAGAAAGAAGAAAGAGAGGAAGAGAAAGAGAAAGAGAGAGGAAAAAAGAAAGAGAAGAGAGAAAAGAGAAAGAGAGAGGAAAAGAGAAAGAGAGAGGAAAAGAGAAAGAGAGAGGAAAAAGAAAGAAGAGAGAGGAAAAGAGAAAGAGAGAGGAAAAGAGAAAGAGAGAGGAAAAGAGAAAGAGAGAGGAAAAGAGGAAGAGAGAGGAAAAGAGGAAGAGAGACGGAGGAGCGAAGGAGGAAGGCAGCTCGCCCCTCGTGTCAAATGACGTCGCGTCCGTGTAGACTGGTCATCAGCCGCGACCACCGCACCCGTCAGTTCCCAACTGGCGGCGTCACCACGACAGCTCCAAAACACAGCGCCGAGATCCGCGCCCAGTAGCCCGCTCACCACTTATTAACCGATCACACCATAGGCGAGGTGCATCGTTTAAATGTTCTCACGCGCGTAGGCCGACCTTTCCACCGTGCGGTCAATAATTCGGATTTCATTGAGATAAATGTTCAAGTTGATGCTCAAACTAGCGCAACATAATGCATTGCTGTGCTGCCGACATCAGCTTCGACATGTCAGCAAGTAGCTTGCCCAAGTGAACTGACCACCAAACTTATATAAACTTATTTATTTTAAACATTTAATATCACTTTATTTTTAGGATAATTTCATTGAGCTTCGACCTATTAATATATATTTCTTTATAAAACAATGACTAATGTATTTTACTACATATGTGGGAAATATACCCTACAAAAACAGAAAAGAAATATTACAGACTTCATAAAAGAAACATATGAAGCATAGTTTGGTATGAAAGTAGGTGATGAAGATAAGCCGTGGGATACCCATATGGTATTCGAAACTTGTGCTGAGTGTCTTCGTCAGTGGAAACGGCAAACAGAGGAGTTTAAAATTTTGTATACCGATGGTATGGCAAGCGCCCAAATGTCATCATGATGACTGTTATTTTAGTTCTGTAAACGTAAAAGGCTTCAATAGTTACAAGAAAAAGAACTGCGTGTACCTTGATTTGGAATCACCAAGGAGACCTGTGCCACATTGACCTAATTTTCCCATAGACATTTCAACACATTCCTGGATTTCTTATATGCGATAGTTATGATATACAGATTCTGGGGTGTAATTCAGGAGTTAGCGGTGGCAGTAAATATCAAGGAAGCTACAAAAGAGCAATTCTCCTAAGATATGCTCAGTGATTTAATATGTTTTTCATATACTGGGAATAAGACTATATATACTATATCGGAATTTCATATACTGTTCTAAGATTCCTGGCCTTGCTCAGATGGGTGTTTCAGTACATCGATCCGAAGACTGGCGGTATTTCAGAGTCAGTAGTACTAGATGTTGACTAGTAGAGAAAAATTCAAAGATGGCATATTTGATGGGCCCTAATTTTGGAAAATAATAATAATCCAAATTTTGCAAGTTCCATAACTGATATTTAATCTTCTACCTTTTAACAACTTTTTCATTGTCATGAACATTTTGGGCAATCATAAAGCAGCAAATTATGCAGAACGTGTAAGACTTGGTTTTAAACTTATAAATTAGTGTGCAACTATGAGCATTGAGGTACACTATCTCCGTATCCATCTAGTCAATTTTCCAGAAACTCTTGGCAATAGTGTGAAGAACAAGACAAGCAGGTCTATTAAGAAATAAAGGTGATGAGAGATTGATATCAGGACATAATGGCAAAGCACTGCTAGAACCTTCAACTCAATTGTCCGCATAAAAATAAATTATACATGTTTTCAAACAATTAAATGTGAATAGTTTCGGGATGCAAATATACATATATTAACTATACTAATATTACGTATTTTAAGGATTTAATTTTATATAAATAGACATATATAGTTCAATTTCGTTCAAGTTTTATGCAATTTAGGAAGAGCATGTACTCAATGGAATAAAAGTTGTTCAATGCGATTTTCGATATCTCCAAAACCAGAGCCATTCTATCACAACCAATGCTATATTTGGAATCCGTGCATCAAACACATCTTAAAATGGCTTTAAATTGTTTCGCAAGAAAATGTGTGTGGACCAGTGCAAGCCAATTGAAACCCTTATTCTTCGTAGCCACGAAACTACGCATTTCTTGTTTATTTCAGTCTTAATTCATATGGTTCATTCAATCGTTCCGAACGCCCGGGTCCTGTGCGGCCGCCTTCTAGCGTCGAATGCGCTTTCAGACGTTGCGTCTAAGTTCGCGCGTTGGAATTCGAGAATTTATCCTATATTTAAACTCTCCCACGCGCTAGCGCCCACGTGTTTATGTGATAAATTCTGCCTTGACAAAATCAATTTTTGTCGTCATCATGTCTTTTGTATTTCTGTCGTTTTCTCAAATGACCCTCCTCGAATTGCACCCGCTTAAAGAAACGCGACTCTTTGAAATTCCTCATTTTTTTTACACGCAGCAAAAACATTTCATTTCCCACTGTTTCGACGTAATATTTTATTACGATAGATGTGTGTCACATCACAGTATACATATTCTTTAAACTTCGTCACTGAAACTTTTCAAGCTAAAATAAAATTTGGTATGCTTGATGATTTGAGTGTATTTCAACCTAGTATGCTGAAAGTAACTGTCTGATACCGTAGTGATCTTCGTGCTAATGGTCGGCGAGCCACCCAAGCACACTTCAGTGCCACACCAGTGGGGATTTACTCACCCCAGAGCGAGCGCCAGTCTTTTCGTCATGTCCGAGCTCCTTCAGCTGCATCGTCAGGCTGGCAACGCTTGGAACTGGCGGATACGCCAACAACACTCACAGGAGCGCCTTTCCAACCTTGGTAGGACAACGTCGCCAGCTCGGGGCTACCAGCTTTTCAGGCTGGAATCGGGGCATAGTAGCCTGGTTAGGGATTTTCCCCAAAAATTTAGTTGTTTTTTTTATCTTCAGAGGATGTTTTAGGAGTCAAATTTATTTGGGGGAGTTGGTGGGAGGTTGAGTTTCTTTTATTTTTTAAAACATATGATATATATCGCAAAATCACAAAAACAAACATAGATTTCTATGATTATTAGAGAAATATTTATTCAAATATAAATAAGCGTAGTAAAGACACGTATAGGCGTGTGAGATAATTTGCATGAATTCTCTCGTGTAAAATTAGGCGGTTATTTGTCACACATTGGTAAACGAGCACAACAGATTTGATGACCAGGAACGAATCTCAGCAATAAATAAGTAATTGAAACAACAATTTCGATTGAAAGAAATATTTTACAAAGAGGTATCATTATCTCTTTCAGTCAGTACAATGAGGGAAACAAACACATTTCTAACATTTCATAACTCGTACACTGTGAGTAACTCCTTTAAAAAAACTTAAACAATGTGTGTATATATGTACATCGTTATATAAATACTTATAAATATTTTTATATATTAGAAATAGAGGTCTATAATATATAGTCTATAATATTTTTCGTATTTATTTAATTTCCATACCCATACTCAGGGCCCTGCTGACCGTTTTCGCTCTCCACTCTGAAACCTGAACAATGCCTCCCCTCCTTTCCTGACGGAACTGGCTAATCTACACGTATTACGTTGAACCAGTGACCGTAGATCCCGGTCAATTTTTAGGCTCCTTGAAGATACAAAAATTGGAATAATCCATAATACAATCAATAATATTGCAATTTACAATATTAACATCCAAATGGTTTATGAATCTTCAGTCGATTGTTTCTTCTTTTTTGCTCAGTTGTGCTGCTTGCTTCATCTTCTGCTTTCTGGTCGCCCTGCAGTCTATCTGCCATTTTCCTCCACGTATTCATGTCCAGCAGCCACCTACTTTTCTAGGTTGGTCGGCTATTCATCTTCGTCGTGGGGATCACGTCTTCTTCCAAGCAATTATATGGTCCGAGGTTGTCGAGTTGTATGCTATCTCAGTGGATCTTGTTTCATAATCTTCCTTTGAGTGTTTCTGCTCGTTGAATTGACTTTCATTTAAGTCTTTTTGTCTAATTTCAATACAATATATTCTTTCTTTGATGGAAGTTCGAGATGGAAGATTACTGTGGTAATACGCGGAGCACGCCCAGTTCGCAAGATGATAGAGTTAGTGGGTGGCAGAACAGGAAGGCCGCCGTGTGCTTACCTCATCGCATCACCTCCCCAGTCGCATCCCCCGACCTGCGCCGAGCTCCAAGTCCATCGGCGAGTTTCAACTCCTCTCATGCCCTGTATGTATGCGGTGACGCGACGTGACGTCAGCCAGGTGACGCAAAAAACCCGCCTCGGCACGTGCTCCGCCAGCACTGCCTTCGCGTTCGTCGGCAGAGAGCCTCGAACGCTGCGCCTTCAGCGCCCTCGAGATCCGGGACCGAAGAGTTACTCGGCGTTGTCTCTGCAGCGACTGTGATCGGAAGGCTCAGGGGTCGAGACCCGACGGCGATAGATTTTCAACACCGGTTTGATAGCTTGGTTGAATTCGTCCGCTGTCTGGAGGAGAACTCTACTGGGCGGCTGCTATGTTAGATGGTTTTTCGTGAGTAGCATCCGAAGCAGTATCCTAACAAACGTGCCACAGACCGCGAATCTTTCTTCCGGTCCATCTTTCCTATATCTTCCTTGTTCCTACTTACCTTTACGAACACTCTCGGACTCACCCTTACGGACATTTCCGTGGACTGGTCTACCACATACGTCAGGAGACCCGTTGAGAGCTAATATCTAGTTGGATCTGTGTTGCGCTCCCCTGCGGGTGATTGTTGGACGAAAATGCTCTGCATGCCGAAGTGTAGGTTGCCGCCGGATCTGACCACCCGGGGGGGGGGAGACAAACACCACTCCCTGTATATTACATGTTCTACACTAATGGAACTAGTTATCTTTCAGACGTGTATCTCCTTCCCCCTGGAAGGAAAATTCCACACTGCGGGCGCTTACGCTCTGCAGCTACCACACACGAGCCATTGTGCGAAAACCTGTATAGGGCATTGGCCATAGGAACGGCAGACCGGCAGACTTTTCAAGAGATTCCACAGCAAACCGTAATTATAGACTTCCAGAAGGCAATTCCTGAGTTATCTTGATTATATGTGTATAAGTCCGCACGTTGACAAACGAGGAAGTAAATATCACATCTTCAAATAATTTAGTTAAACTCAATGGGCAATTAACAATCTTCTTCTGAATAGATCCTTAGCCTAAAAACGGCCAATTCTTACTTTTTTATCTTTTTACTTTCTTGCTACGAATCTTAGAAAAGTAGAGAGAAAGTCATGTAATGTTGCGCAAAAATCGGCGAATTTTCGACTGAAAACTCTTATTACAGGGCCCTGGTAAAGAGGATAGTTCCAGTTGCTAAAATTAGAAAAAATTTCACGTGATATAGCCATAATCCATGTTTCGTGGATCCTTGATAGAGAAAAAAATCGATTGACGGCAAAACATCTGTCCATTTGTCTGTAAACAACTCTAGCGGCTTACAGTTCAGCCCATTTTCTTCAAAATTTTATTCCTCAATATGGCTCTATGTGGCTGATGTTGAGGATCCTTGAATTTGAAATCGATATTTTAATTTTGGTGGTATTTTCAAAATTTTCAAATAAATGGAAAAATATTGCTTGTGAATAAATTTTGTTGTTGGATAGTGTCAAGGACGTTTAAGAGAATGGTGCAGGTCTCACATTCATTAAAAATCCCGATTTTTCAAAAATTGCAGAAGTTTAAACTTTTTTCGGAGTCTTTCTACAACTAATATATTAACGATAGAGATTTTCCCTCAAAACTGTTCCTTAAAGATAAATTTTGAAATAAGGTCATGTATAATTTTTTGAAAATTTGAGAACTTTTCGCGTAATTTTGCATGAAAATACGGACAAGAAAAGTACGTACTATTGTAGCACCACTAATTTTAAAAATCATTTCCAAAACTTTTCTTCCAACAACATTGCTTACTCTGAAAATGGCAAATTTTATTTTTGATCAAATGGTCTTAGTAATGGCTATATTTCCAGTTCCTGTTTGAGACCAAAACAGTTCCTGTTCATGATGCATCATAGCAAAGTCAATATTTATAACTATCGGTATTAAGGACCCACAAAACATAGATTCTAGCTACACCATGTGTTTTTTTCTAAATGTAGCATCGATTTATTCATTTTTTCGCTACTAGGGCCCTGTAATAATAGTGATAGTAGATTTTTAGGGAAAATTTGCCATTTTGTGCGCATAACTTTCTCTATTCCGTTGAGAGAAAGTTCAAAGCGTACCTTTTTATTTAAATATAAAGTAAATAAAGAAGTTTGTTCCAATCCTTACAACTTTAAAATGTATCTTTAAAGCGATCTCCACGATCACATACGCTCCAACAGCCTAATCTTCTTGACCCTTAATCATCACGATGTTATATGCGCCAGGCGGTTTCCGATGTGCACTGAGATCTCTTGACTTATTTTTTTAGCTAAAGAAGTATGATCGTACTCCATGAACAATTATTATATATTCTTGTTCGGTGAAAAATTAAATTGTTCTTGCCACATAATCATGCCAAAATTCACTTCCTTCAGAAATTGACGCATCTAGTGGGGTACAATATAAAAGACAATTCGAATATTGTAAAAACAAATAATTTTAAGGAAGTAAACTATAAACGTATTTTCAGATTTTAATTCAGACTTCGGACAATACAAAAAATCTAGAAACTACAATAAAATAATTTCAATCCACTAAAATTGTAAAACTATGTTTTTTTTGAACCCATTTCACGGTAAATTAAACCGGGATAATGACTTTTTCACTGAAATCGTTTCCAATATTATCATGCCATTTTAGAACTTCTTACTACAAGTATAGATTTTATAAACATTCTTACAGACGCCCTATGCTCGATTTTCATTGCGAGAGACACTATTGAAATTCACGGAAATGCCGTTGGGCGGTCATCGTGAATGGACAAACTTTCATTCACAAAAATGAAAAAACTACGTGTACTAGATAATGAAGATTAAGCTGAATATCTGACATCCAACTTGTAAAAAGATAGACTAATGTTCCAGAAAACATTTCTTTACTTCTCGACTTGCAAAGGATCATTTCGAGTTTGTTGTAGCAACGGCTCAACACTAGTGAAGTGTTAAGCTAAAGAATGTACAGACAATGTTACAGAGGTTTGGAAATCTCTAACATAGAAAACATACATTTTCTACGTAAACATTCGTACGGTGTCTTCAACTTTTAAAACAAAAATAATTGTGGGAGACTATGTTGAGGAAGAAGGAAAGATGATATAGTAAACACATTTGTTTTTGTTTAAATGACATTGCACAACAACTGTGAACCTTTGTAGTGTTACGCAAGAAAAGTCATCAGACACGTGTCCACTTTCTTACCTAAGTTTTCTACAACAAAGAAATGACAAATCATTCTTGTTAACGTTAAACCCATCTTCAAAACTTCTGTCTTAGACATCTATCTTATTCCTTTCGTCACACCAGCGCGAAATTTTTTACTATTTCGAACAGCGCCACTACAGGGGTGTTGCTATTTTACTCATGTCTGACCGTGCCGTAAGTAACCAATGCTAAGCAAGAATATATTCAAAGTAAACCAATTCCAGGTGTCTATTTTCATAAATTTCCTTACCTTTTGCACTCCACTGCAATCACTTGGTTTGCCTTTTTAAGATAATGATATCAATTCTTTTAGGTTCATAATAGCACGTGAGCATCATTATAATATTAAAATGTGTCATTTCGGTAATGTTAAAAACTCAGAAATATAAACTATTTTTACGATTTAATTCCGAAAAATAGAAAAGAAAATGAAATGGTGGGGAAGAATTTTGTGAAGAAAGAAAATGCAAATGGATAGCACAAACTACGAATGAAGAAGTTGCATATATTTTCGGCAATTAACATGCGAAGATTACATGGTGAAGAGTACAATTAATATGCTGTCAAAACAAAAAAAATATTCAGAAAAATACTTTAATGAGTACACACGTGTGTTCAATCCATTCGAAATTGAGGAATCCCGCTGCCACTTCAGCTCGTACATTTTCCGTTTAAAATACTTCCACATAATACCAAGTCATGGAAAGTCAACTTCCTACAACTTAAATAAATGTGTTTTTAATAAATGTTCTTGTAAGTTGCTTTTTTGTAACTGTTTTGAATGTTTTTTTACCGTAAATCGGGGTGAATACGGACAGATTACAAGGTTTTTTAATAATAAAACTAGTAAAATGAAATGTCTTAAATATTTTTTTCATGAAAGTGAAAGAACGTTCAATCACTTAACTTTGGAATCTAAAATAATTAAAATAGCATTACATAATGACCCAAATTGTTGATTTTTCTCCTCCAAAGTGTCTCTTTTCACCTCAAGAATTGGGTCAATAGGGACAGTCATAAATAAAAGTTCAAAACCCTATTCTGTCAGACACTGGGGTCAATAAGAACACAAGATTACATTTCAAAGTCCTAAAGTACATAAAACAAAATAATACAATGCATTACTATCACTTAAATGTATATCTGCGCCGTCTTACGTTTAGAACACCAACAACTTGTTACAACTCTTCAAAATATTGTTCAATGTCCTGTGGAGTGACTTAAACTTTTCTCTATGTCAGATTTTGACAAATGCATGAGTAATTTTATCCTTATGCTTGTTTATAAAAGACTGAGCCCAATATGACCACAGAAGGTTGTTTGAACTGCTTCAGTACTTTCCCCTCCCTATCCAAATAATATTGAACAAAACTCCGCTAATCAAACGGTACTCGTTGGATATCACGATCTTCCACAACTTACAACACTATTCACAATCTTAACACAAGATTCACCAAGGATTCCTTTAATTTTTATGTCTACAATTTGAGCAGGAATAGTTTTACTGTATTGCTGCTATGCAGATTTAGGGACCTGCAACTTCTCTGCTTCCTTAGCTTATCTGCTTCTAAACTTCCCTGCTTCTAAGTGTCCCAGCTTCTAAGCTTCAAAACATACTCTTTCTATTGAAGTAGGTTTTAAAGTATTTCTAGAAGGTTCTTTTCTGTAAAAGATAACCATCTTCACCGTCACACCAAATCCCTTATACTAATTCTCGTAAAGTATTCTCGGAACTATAGCTATAATGTTTGCTTGCACAGACCGTAACATGCTCTTGCAAACCGAGATATGATGCATTTGAAGACTAGCGCACAATGCTCGATTACGTTTTTTATTGTTTCTAACGTGTAATTATAGTAAACTCACTACAAAATTGTAGACAAGAGTGTTCATTAAAATCATTATTACTAAGTTTCTATGCCAACAGGTTTTGAAAGACCATGAAGCCTTCAGCTTGTGAGGGGTGTCCATTCACCATGGCTTCGTAGTATGTACCTATGGTTTCGTTGAGTTAACAGGGAATATGAAAAAATCCAAAAGCGATGAAACAGTTTCGACATTCCGCGAAAAGTTGAACTATTTGAATGCAATATTGCACCTAATATCAGAACGCGCATAGCAACGGAATTCCCATAGTGTCAGTGCGACAGTGCATATGACACAGCTGACGTCATACGACACCAAGTTTCAAAGGCTGTCATTAACTGTATGCTATCCTATTGCCCTCTCACAACAGCATCATTTTTGCTGCTGCTCGCCACAAATATTGTCATAAATAAAAGAGTGAAAGTGAAGATGCGAGATTACATAAGAGATACTGTTTTCATTTATTGAGATCGTTTGAATATTACGAGTTAGTTAACAAATATCTGTACATTTGCCACTTTCGACTTTAACTTGTACACTAATACAAATGATGGGGCACCATTCTGGGTCCTCTAATTAGGGTTTAGGTCCGAGACTGTTCTAACGAAACTGTAAAATTGCGAAATAGGTAATGTGTTGGTCGATTGTACCCAGGTTGTATTCTTTAGGAATTTAGGAATTGGATAAGAACCATGGGAATTAATTTTTTACGAACGATTTGCTTTGGATGGATTGCAGCTTTTTGCTTTTATATGTAGCAGCTTTAATCCAGATTGGGCTTGCATAAAGCATGATAGGTCGTATTATGGATATGAAAATAGCTAGTGCTGAATCACATGATTCTGAGTTATTTTTGAATATTAATGGTCTGAATTAAAACAGTTTTATCTTGCATTCCATTGCCGTGACTTAAACGTGGTTTTCCACTTACGTTTCGTGATTTGCATTAGTCCTAGGTACTTTACAAGTTTAGTAGGGGGATATTCTAAAGGTTTGTTACTTCTTGTTAGAGAAGGAGGTGAGGTGAATGTTATAAGAGAGAATTTCTCGGTTGCAGGTTCATTGACGTTTAGGCGAGTTTGGAGATTTGTTTCCAGCTGTCTGGTACATTTATATGTAATTGCGTTTTTGCCCTGGGCTTATTAGTGATGTGCGTCATACGAAGTATTCACTGAAGCATTTCTCCGGAAAGCGGGTTTTCCCGGGGTCCAGGAAGACAAGGTCGGTGTAAGGAGCATTGGTGAGTTTTTACATCTCCCTCCCAGCAATGACTAGGCTGTAATTATTCTTAGAGATACAGTTTTAATCAAAGCTTTTTGACTTAATCGCAAAAATTGGACGGAACTTAAATTAACTTATTACAAACTCAAATTAAACTACTATATTTTAGCAGACGTGTTTTTCTATAATTATTTTTGGAGAGTGCTTGTTTTGCAATAATTTTGCTGCTTTTCATGTGACGCTTCTTAAAAAAACAGTCCGGTAGTTAGATTGTTTGATAAAACAGTTTAAAATATTACTGTCAAATCCTTTCTTATTTTGTAACTACTACTTGTGCGCCTTTCTTCGGTATCCATTTGACGGACATAAAATTGCAGTCAAGCCGAGGTAGCCAATTAACTAGTTGTTACCAGTCAAGCTAGTAGAGCCCTATGTGCACGGTTGGTTGTTAGTGATTCCGGGCGCGTCAACTACGGGAGAGGTCATTAGTCTCGTAAGTGTAGTGCATGTATTTTCCTCTGGATGTGGTGGCGGACCCTGCCTGCTGGATGGCGAGATCGTCGGCTAGCGGGATTTCCCAAACCAGGCACCTCGCGTCAGCGGGGCACCGCCCCAGCCGGGGGAAGCTCTGAGTTCCCGGCCGGCCGCCCGGCATGTGTGGTAATGAAGTGCATGTGAGTGTATGTGTGTATTAGGTCGTGAGGATAGTTCAAGGAAGAGGAAGGAAAGATAGCGCGCGGTCCGTGGCTCGTTTTTTACGGTAATGTTCCGGCATTCGCCTCGTTTTGACTGGAGAAACCATGGAAAACCGGTCGGAGCAGCCGGTCTCTAGAATTCTCCTCCACACAAAGACTGAATTCGACCTAGCATACTAACTAGTGTCGAAAAACTTGCTACTGTCGGGGCTCCAACCTAGCACCTCCCCAGTCAGAGGCAAGAGTATGCACGGCTTTGTGGCGCACCACACATAACGCTACAAGGGCTAAATTACACCATCGACCGTTTTAACAAAGGCATAGTTCTGTAGTGCATTTGTTGATTCGAGCTGCAGCTGTGTCATTTAAGAAAACTTCATTTGGACTCGTAGAGAAAATTCGTCAAATTGAAATAGGTGTTTTTGGGAGTTACAATGCTTTAAAGTGCGTATATTTTGCCCCCAATGTACACTTGCCCGGCAGAGGCACCTTAGGATGATGTACTTACGGTCCAGAAATGGTGTGAAGAGGTAAAAGCAGCAAGGAATCTGAGTGCTCACAAAAAGCCCACCCACATCGACTTTACGGTTCACGACTTTACGGTTCAATGATTATAACAATTATTATTTATGTTATTAATAATTTGATTCCCACGCACGCAAATGCAAAAATATGGAGTGAAGTATTTTTATCTTAACGCTAAGCTCGGAATACGAGGGTTGCCTTTTGTATTTCAGGATGAGGGAACAAAAACAAATATTAATCATCGAAAATCACTTTATTTTTTTCAAAATATTCCCCAGAAAAATCCATACACTTTTTCATGCGTTTGAATCAATTGTCGAAGCACTTTTGCCACTCTGATTGAGGTATCTCCAAAACATGCATTGTGAATGCAGCAAGCGCTTCTTCAGGTGTCGAAAAACGTTGACCTCTCAGTTTGTTTTTTACGTCGGGAATAAAAAGAAGTCATTTGGTGCCAAGTCAGGACTATACGGCGTATGACGCATCAAATAGATGTTTTGGGTGCTCAAAAATGCAGTTGTTTGAGCCGATGTGTGAGAGCTCGCATTGTCGTGGAGAAGAGTGGTCGGTCTTCGGCGGTTGGTTTTCCTGATTTCTTGGAAGACAGCTGGCAAACAAATCGCTGTGTACCACTTAGAATTCACTGTTATGCGTTGTCCTAGTGGTACGGTTGCGACATGTCCAGTTTTTCCGAAAAACAGGCGACCATCTGTTTGGAAGTGCTTCGTGCGCGAACAACTTTTGTTGGATTTTGCTCACCTTGAAACACCCATACAGTCGACTGCTGTTTACTTTCGAGCTCATACGCGTAAATCCACGATTCATCACCTGTCGTGTTTCTAAGCACCGCGATCGTATTTTTTAAGCAATTTTTCGACCAATCGACACGAGCCTTTTTTGAGCGATTGAGAAATTGTGTAGGATCCAACGCGAACAAATTTTGTTGACAGTCAAATGTTCATGCAATATTGAATGTATGCTGGTCCCACTAATGCCTAAGGTTGTCTCAATCTCACAATAGGTCACATGACGATATTCCCATATCAGTTCACGTACAGCATCAATGATTTTCGTATCAACTGATTTTGGACGACCTTCGCGAAATTTGTCTTGGAGTGAACTACGACAACGATTGAATTCACCATACCATCGATAAACACTGGTCCTTGATGGAGCTTCATCGCCAAATATTGAATTAAGTTCACTGTTGCTGAGTTAATCCACGTCTAAAGTTGTAAAAAATAATCGCACGAAAATGTACACGATTTAATTCCATTTTTGGGCCAAGGTTAATCTTTTAAGTTATTGTAAACAACACAAATAGCGCTCGTATGTTAAAACGTTATGAGTGCGTATAACCTCAAAACATCCAATTTTACGATAGAGCTGTCAGTTGCCAGATTGCAACACCAGGGTTGCCAAATCCCGAAACATAAAAGGCAACCTCCGTACAGCGTCTAAAAATGCTTCATTTTGGGAGTTAGAGCATATAAAACAAAACTTGCGTTTCCTATGGCGCACGAAAATAATGTTTTAAGGCTCTAAAGCGCATCGTTTCCGAGTTATGTTCGGTTAATGATAATCCTGTGTTTCAACGTGTTGCGGGTTGCATCTAAACGATGTATTATTTAATTTAATATATTTGTATCACAAATATAAAATGTAGGTTTGTGCTCTCCTTCTTTATACAAATTTTTAAATACTACACATCGCATAATCCTGCATGGGCGCAATATGCTTAAACAGAGATACACTTTACACGTATTTATAAAAGGATTTAGACCAACAACAGAATTGTAACTGCATTTGCCTGATATTGATCGGTGAAACCACGACAAATTGCGGATCAGAGCAGCTGGAATTCTCTTCCAGACAGTGGTTGAATTCGACCAAGCTAAGTAGCTTGAATCCTGCCATATTCACCGTCGAGACTCGAACCCAAGGACCCTCCGATCAGAGACACATCATTTGATGTACGAATCCGGCTTGTGCACTAGGCTTACACATCACTTACTCGTCCTGGCGCCGACGCTTCTCCGAACGTCCGCCTGTGAGGCTTTCGCGCCGTGGAGCTGATGGGACGGGCGCCGCCCCGCGTCATCTCTGGCCGCCGCCGGCGCCCACGCCTCGCTGGCCGTCGCTCGCCGCCGCCCCGCCCCGCCCACCTCATTGGCAGAGCTCCAGGGCCTCTCGATTACCATAACAAAAACGCTTTCAGTGACGCTCACAGGGACTTGCCCTGGCCTTGCATCTTCTTGCAGGAACTAGAAGTCAGACCACTGCCAACATTATTGAGAAGGTGCGTAGGCCAGGCGTGAGTTTTAAGGAACAAAAACTAGGAACACCCAGTGGAAATGAACTCTTTGAGGTCACTCTTTATACAGCTACGGATATTTCAGATATATACTCGTATAATTATAAATATTTCATTTCAGCTGATTTCGTAAATCAACAGATGCGTCAAATCTTTACAGTGCAAAGATAGCAAAGGCTATGGGAAGCTGATCGGGGCGACACTAGTGCCTCTAGTGTTGTCCACTCTTCCCAAGCAGAATGCAAGGCTCGAATTGGAATTGGCGCGGAGGCAGCGCTGTGGTGGATTTATTGCTAGTGATTCCAGGCGCGTTAACTGTGTGATGAACCCGCCCGTTGGAATAGACCGGTGACTTGTGCGTACCGTACTTAGTGGGGTCTCACACGTGAGTAGTCGATATAGCTGAGGATGTCAGATCAAGTGAAATTTATTTAAATGTGACCGCTAAGCGCGATACCAATCTACCTCTTGCGCCACCTCTAGAGATCTCAAGAGATGAGTCGCTCTTCGTCGGGATGATGCGATCTTAACTTATCAATTAAAAAACACTTCCAACACTTGTTTAAGTGTTCTCCACCAGAAGAAGGGCACACATTTGTTCAAAATGGCACTATTTTATTACATATACATGTAATGAATTAATGACTAAGCAATCCCCTTTTTGTTCACTAACATTACAATCTTTTAATTTTGAACACGGGCCTTCGGTGATAAATTTTGGGTTACCTAACTGTAGCGAATAGCTGTCCTAGATTCGCGCGCAGATCGCGCTCGCCAAGTGATGCCACTAGAGGAGGGGCGGCGTCGCAAGTTCAAGGGCTTGTGCAGACTCGCGTCTGGATCAGTCCTAGGTCCGCCGCACGCGCCGATGATCGGATTGAAGACCCTCGCTGTCGCACCGATGAAGGTGTGCGTTTTTCTCGCTGGGTAGAGCCGTCATACGGAATGTACGTCGCGGCAGGTTGCTCACCGTAACAAGTGCCTTTTGGACGTTCTGGCTTTCCTCCGCAGAACGGATTAAATTGACCGTTGAAAATTGAAATCCGTTGACGTGGTTATTTCACTTGATAATAGTTCCACATAATGCACCGGTTCCAGACAGGAAGGCATCCGGTGGAGCGAAAACTTTGTAGCCTTGTTGCGGTTTCAAATAGTCACAGATTTTGAAGTCTTTCAAAGAAATCCGTCTAAGATCGATGATAATAAAAACAGCCTCTCTCAATGAATTTCATACTGCATCTCTCTTCTCATCTCTACCCTGTGTTACCAACCCTTTTGTGTGAGTGCGCTTTGGACACGTGTCACCCTGTGCTGCTATTGGTTTCTTAGCTACTTCTAGATTATTCTATGGAGTTGTGGGTGCCTAGTGGTCGTCTCAGTTCCCACTTTGATAACCTACATAATCTAATCGTTCCAATGGGTTGTCATCGTTTATCTTCTGTTTCCGATGGGTTGGCCGAGGGGATGGGACATCTGCTGGGAGCCGGCGCTCTCGGTGAAGAATTACAGCTAGTTTCAAAAGATTAGCGAGGGCGCATTTGCGAGACAAAGTTAATCCGAGCTTTAGTGGCAACGCAGATGTCAAGTGCGCGAAACATTTGATGAAGGTTCTTTGCTTTTGAGGGCGGGAGTCCTAGAGGGGGGGATGTCCACAGACTGTTGAGAGTAGGAAGGTAGCTCCGAAAGAGCGACGCTCTCGCCCTCTGCGGTGTTTCATGAGTCTTCAGGTCAGCCGTCAACTACGCGTAGCTAACGTGACGGGGGGATGGAGATGGGGAGAGTTTCGGGGCGCGTGGTCATATGACAATCGGCACACGTGGGATGTTGAAATATCAACTGCTAAGGTCATTATTCCCGTACGCGTAGTCCTCGGGAGGTGGCTGTGGCATTTCCCCGCTGGAGAGAGATCCGCCGCCGAGCTACTGTGAGAAAGCGGGGTTTTCACCAACCAGGTATCTTACACCAGCGCGGCACCACCTCAAGCGGGGTCAGCTCTAAGCTCCCCACCGATCTCCCGACATGTGTGGTAATGTAGTGCATGTTGGTGAAAGTGTGTGTAAAGGATGAGAATATCACAAAAAAGATGTAGGAGGACGCGCGAGGTCCGTGGCCCGTTTGTTACGGTACTGCTCCTGCATTCGCCTGGTGTTGATCGGAGAAACCACAACACCTGCCGAAAGCCAAGGCAGTAACCGGCGGTGAAATATCACAGTCACCTTTCGAGAAAAATACATACACTACACTTACGAGACTAATGATCTCAGTTGTTGACGCGCCCGGAATCTCTAACAACTGAACAACCAATGGCGGATCTCCTTCAGCAGCGCATGTAAGAACCCAGGCCACTCGTACGTTGTGCTGTGATGTTGTGATGTTTTTGAGGGGAGGGGAAGGCTGACGCGCCCACGTCCGGATTCGTATTGCTCTGCTCTAGGCCAAACACATCCTACGCAACGGTTGAGATCAACGAGGCTGCGAATGTTTCACAAGAGTCTGTCCGCAAGAAGCGGAAGTAGCATAGAAGAGAGTGCTTTCACGGAAGGGGCGGTACCAGGAAAGCTGAAGGTTGGACATAGGAAGGTTTTCGCCAACTTTGCAATATTGCTCGACGTTTCAGTGCACGAGAAATGGAGCGAATAAGAGATTAGCTCATCACTCGGCCCTATGACAGAATGGAATAGGAAGGCCACGAAACTAGTCGGCCTACGTCTTCGGCCTCGACTACTTCGGGAGCTCTTTCTTTGGTACTGTCAGCTAGCGAGCACATACTGGCGAGTTGCCAAACACACAGGATCTCGTTTACACTTGGCGCGGAAGAGTTTTCTAACTGATAAGATTCCTACATCCAAAAATCTTAATCACTGTTCAGGGTATTTCACTCGAGTCTGACCCTGATCACTGACACCGTCAGCCTTAACAGCTCTCGAAATTTCTTTGGTCGCAATCGTTCATATTAACACCGCCAGCCCAGAACGGTGGCAGCTGCGATAGTTCTCCAGTGTCTGCCATTGCCATGGAAACGAACTATCACACCCAACGAAAAGATAAAGAACAACAACGAAAGTATCACAGACGCGACGACAAAGACCAATTTTGGTAGTGAATAATTGAGTGAAAAATTTCTATTGGTGTGATACGAAGGATCTTTACTGCCTCATACACTTAGTATGGAGGAAAAATTTTAATTCTCCACAAACAGGTGTTAATTTTTCGACAGAAAAACTCGTGTTGAAGAATGGCGATACCAAAAAAGTGAATTATTGTTGCATTTGAATGTAGTAAATTACATATTTGAATATGTAGTCAAAACTCATGTTTTGTGTGAGCTCTTGATACTTAAACGTGATTTCCTCAAAACATGTCTGCGGGATCGTTCATCTGTGAACAACACTACCCTCTGCACTCCACACACAATTTTCATCTCATCAAAATCGGTATTTTTGCGCTATGTGGCTGATGCCGCGGACCCTCGAATTTGAAATGGACATTTTATTATGGGGGGATGCAACACATGGACATTTTCAAAATTTTCTCAAAAATGTCTAATTTTTTTTCGATTACAACATTAGACGTCTATAAAAATGATATGTATCAAAGTTTCATGTACATTTGAATTTTTGTTAATTGCAAACGTTAACCATTTTTTGACCCCAACCTATAACTATTCAAAATCTGTTTGCAATAAAATGTATTAAAAAATATTAATTATTGTACTATAGGTCAAACATAGTATGAAAATTGACCCCTGATGGGAAAATTCTCAATTTCTCGAACACGCGCATCTCGTCAACGTCTTTTCTAGCGCAGACAACGCGCCTTGTCAACGTCTCAAGAAAACCATATGTCCACGTGCATTGTGTCTGCAAACATGAAAGGAGAACAGCTGGCTCGTAGAACATCGTTGATAGGGATTCCTGAAGTTGATAATGATTTCGTCGTTTATATCTGCATCACAGCGACAAAGAGAGACAGACAGGCAGACTGAGACAGGGACAGAGTGAAACAGAGAAAAAGAAGGGGGGAGAAAAATATGGAGAGACGGGGAGACCAAGAGAGAGAGAGGAAGAAACAGACAGACAGAGAGAGGCGGAGAGAGATAGACAGTGAGAGAGACGGGAGAGGCAAAGATAAAGAGGGAGATGAAGTAGGCTAGTATACGCTATTATGAATAATATGAGTTTGCAAAACTGAATATTAGGATAATTAGGATTATTAAAAATAACTAAGGCTTAATTGTGTGAATGAGTGTGCGAATAAATCGTTGATACAAGTCGTAGCACATCAAATTATTTCAAGTAACTTTAATTTTATTGTAAGGAAGATACAATATTTCTGACTGAAAAAATGTTGTGTTTCTGCATGTAGTTTGGAGTTATATTTACTTGATGGATCATTTGTGCAGTTCAGGGTACACTAGAAATCCTTCTAAATTGGAAGGTAAACCGCCACTGATAGATGCAGCTCTGATAAACCGATTTATTAGTCTGGAATCAAGTGTAATACCTTGATGGCAGAATATCTTACATTTACAGTCATAAGGGAATATGTATGATCTTAAGTGTTGGGAAACAGTCACAGTAAGCTGCCATTGAAACAGTGGTGCAGGTTTTGAAAGAGACGGTTCTAATAAGTAGTTCGTTACAATATATTTATAAAAACTTCACGTAACCGTCACAAATACTAAAAGGTCTGGGCAATGTTGTAGAACCGTAGTGTGTCGTCTGAACTTTTTAATGACTGCGACGTTTTGAGTCTGTGATTGACTGAAGCGCTGTAGACGCACTCAGTAATACGCATTTTTCCTTTACTAGTTTTCTGAGATGACCGGAGTAGTGCAAAGAAAGACCCTAAATATGCCTTAATTCGTCTTGGTCAATGTAGCCCAAACGCATTCCAAGGTCAGCATCTGTCTTCTCGGTGTAGTAAGGCAAATGCTTGTATCAGAAGTGCTCATACAAAGATCCCACACAAGTACAAAAGTATAAATAGTACGCAGGAGAGGGATGGAAAAAACGAACAATAGGAATCCCAGATAAGTGGAAACCAACATGAAAACCAGATGAAAGAACAGATAAAAGTAAAAACGGAGAAAAAATGAAAACCACCGAAGAATTAAGATGAAGATTTTTTGGCCAAGATGAAAAAGAAAATGAAAGACAAGGGTAAGAAGAATAAAACGATAGTTGCAAGACAAACAAGAGAACAAGAAGAAAAGAAGTAGAAAATATTTCCTAGAAGAGAAAAACTTACTTATACATTCCAAGAAATACGTTTTCTTTGTAATAAAAATTGAGAAAAAAGAAAGGAAGGTCAAGGATAAAAACTTTGCTGAGATTTGAATTTCAAATTTCTGCAGATTCCGGATCCATAGAAAGAAATAAAACAAAATGGAAAAAGAGAAAAAGAAGCAAACCAAGAATAATCTCGATTTACAGGATTCCTTGTGATGAAGAATTCGTGAATGTGAAGGAATGTACGCATGAGCTGAGGGATCCAAAAGCCGCACTGCGCGGGCGCGAGTGCCGTAAAACTAATCGTTCATCACTGTGAGGTCCTAGGCACTAGTCCCGACGGTGGAAGATTTTCCATACTAGCTAGATAACGAGATCGAATTCAGTCGCTGTCCAAACGTGAATTCTAGCGGCCGGCTGCTCTGATCGGTAGTTTTCCGTGGTTTCTCCATACAACACCAGGCGAATGCCGGAGCAGCACCCTACCAAACGGGCCACGGTCCACGGTCCACGCGCGATATTTCCTTCTTCTTTCTTCTATCTTCACCCCCTTACTTACACACACACTTATATACACACTTACATACACTTATATTCTACCACGGATGCCAGGGGATCAGTTGGGAGCTTAGAGCTTGTCACGGCGGGGGGCGGTGACCCGCAGGCGGGAGATTCCTTGTTGGGGAAAATCACTCTAGCCGACGTTAGGTCGGCACCGAATCTCGCCATCCAGCGGAGAAATATCAATGCTACAGGAGTAAAACATGCAGTACACTTTCAAGAATATTGTGTTTAGCCTCTGATTCGCCCGTAATCGCTAATCAGTCATTCTCTCAATAATCGCGCAAACCGTTCGGGATCTTTCCTTCCTCTTCCATGTCCTCTCCTCCCATTTACTTACACACACACACACACTCACGTGCACTACACCAACACGGTGTCAGGGGACCAGTCAGGCACCCGTCTGGGTCTGTCACGCGGGCCGGAGATACCTGGTAGGGGAAAATGCCCTAATGGAAAGGAAGCGCGTAAATCAGGTCTGAGGCGAAGGGAGAAAAGAGTCACCCTACTCCGCCGACGCCCTTGGCCATGCGTTATCTTACGCCGGCCGTGAACTCTCCCACCCCGAGCACCTCGGCGCGTCACGAGGAAGACGGAGGGCCGAGGAGCCGACGATGACGCGCTTCCTGCCGAGCCTGTCCCCGGCGACAGGGCAGGGGTTGGCCGCCCTCGGGCCGCCCGCCCGCCCGCAGCCGCCGACTTGGCGGCAGAGGAGCGCAGAAGAATAGGCGGCCAGAGCAAAAGCGCCGGCCGGGGGCGAGGTATATGTACTGGGAGCCTTCCGCGGCTTTCGCCTCCCAGCATGCTCCCGGCGGCGACGGCGGTGCTCCTGGCGGCGGTGGCGGCGGGCGCGTGGGCGGCGTTACCTCTGCGTGAGTACCATGGCAACGATTTGCTTTTTTTTAATTTATTTTTTTCTTCGTGTTTTTGCTACGTTTACGAGGTTTTTGTAACCTCACGTGGGGAGGACAAATTCTCCGACACTTCTTTCTAACGGTCATCTCTGTAGCGGATATTTTCATCTCATTCGACTGTTATGTGGTGGGTTGCAAGGTGTTTTGTGTTACTGTTTATCGGGACTCGCAAATCATCACTGCGTCGATTAGTGTTTCTTCCTGTACCTGACAGTAGGGGATTTCATCACTCTTTTTTCCACAAACTTGTCTTTGAGGTAGAGTTGCAATGTATGCTGCTTTGTTCCTGATTCCCTTGCTCAAGTACTGTAAACATTGGGTTAAGACTATGCTCATGCATAGCCGGTGAGATTGTCATTCATTTTCAAGCATTTTAAGGAGCGTATTTATTGTTTTATTAGATCGATTGTAGTAACGGAGGGTGACGGTGCTCCTGACCCTGTTTAACGTGATATCTGATGTCAATAGGTTGATAGACGTTTCTTGGCATGTCAATTGCTATGGTAAATAGCCCCATTAGTGTAGTGAGAGTTTTATTTTGGATGGTGGTGGTGTCCCTCACACGCTGGATGGTGACATCTGCAGCAAATCCACGCGTCGTTTTGGGGGAATTTTCCGCGTTAGTTACATCGTCCAGCGGGTCACCACCCCAACCTGTACAAGCTATGGTGCTCTTCTGATGTGTAGTGATTTGATTTGATTTATTTAGTCAAAAACAAAACTAGTTTTAGTAAAAACTGACTATTACTTATAGAGGAGAAGTCCATCTTCGCATGTTTCTTGAGCAGCAGAATCTCTTCTCAATAATTTAGCTATAACTGAATAATGAAAAAATATTTTTTAGCGTGGTTAGTCGATTTTTGCTCCCAACTTACACAAAAGTTATTGGCATAGGTAAACAAACTGCATATTCGATTTTTTGGCGATGATATCAAAATGACAACGCATCCCTAGCTCTACTCCTAACAATGCAAGCAAAAGGAGACTTTCACAATACGTGCGAATAGCGAAGCTACATTTACGCCCAGAAGCTAAAAAAGGGGTCATCTCAGCATTTGCTCAATGGTTTAGAGAAACTGGACAAAAACCTGATCGAGATGGGGGTCATTGACCCGGAAGCTGAAGTACATCATTTGTTACAAGCATATTAAGTCTTTTTTAAAAATGTATGCAATACGAATATAAAATAAAGCATTATATATTATTGTTAAAGTAAATATGTTTATCTCTTTTGCTATTGATACTAACACATGATGAATTAAATCCAGACGAATTCTAACTCAAGTGATTTCTATCACGTGTTGTAATTGTAAAGATCACATGAAGATTACATGAAATTATATGTGAAAAAATATTTCCCACCGTTAAGTGAATTTGGACAAAAACTACTGATTTGTAAATAAACAGGCAAGGCAATGGTACGATTCCAAGTTCAGTGAAGGGAGGCTTGCAAGAATTACGTAGATGACATTTTCCTATTATTCCTATATTTTTCTGCAATCTAAAACTATGAGTACTATAGCATCAGCTCCCACATAATATTATGCCACTTCTCAGGCGGGCATGTATATTTTGAAAAGCTGCATGATGGCTGACACAATTAGAAAGAACTCTGAAAGCACAATATAATGAATTCAGTGTAGTGTTTAATTCAGTTTTATGGATATTCCGTTTGAGGTTTGAGTGACCAGAACATTTTGCTACATCTTCATCAGTCAATTGCATATTATTATTTTTCAATTGAGAACGCAGTTTTCTGTTTAAATTGCACAAATGCATTGAAACAGTTTTTCCTATGTTAAATAATAATTTTATAATACAAAACTAATTTGAAGCAGTGAAAACGTACACTGAACATTCGTGTGGGCGAGGGCTAATGGGCGAGAGCAAAACGATACAGTCAAAGACGTCAGTACAGTCTTTTGAAAGATCTAAAAATATTCTAGTAGGTTCATTATCGGATTTTTATCTTATGATTTCACTAGCTAGACAGGTAGGTCGTATTCAAACGCTGTCTGAAGAAGAATTCTAGCAGCCGACTGCTCTGATAGGAGAAATCACGAAAAACCACCAATCAATGTCAGTACCCTAACAAACGAGCCAAGGACCGCGCGCGATGTTGTCTTCCTCTTCCTTGTCTTATCCTCACCTCTCACACACATACACTAACATTCACTACACCACCACAAATTCCGGGAGACCGACGAGAGAACTAAACTTGTCACGCTGGTGGGAGATACCTAGTTGAAGAAAACCCCGTTAGCCGACGTTGTGCCGGCGCCGGATCTCCCTTTACAGCGGAGGAAAGACGACTGCCGCCTCCCGAGAAAACGAATGTACTACATTTACGAGACTAATGAACTTAGTAGTTGACGAGCACGGAATCACTAACAATAAATCAATCATAAATTATTATTTTGTTTGCTGCATATATATTTTAAAGCTCTCGGTTTCCGTGAGCGCGATTGTACCTTCGGTTATCAGAGCAAAGGTCTTAGACAAGAATTAAAATCCCATTGCTTGGAGATCGGTCGTACACTGCTTGTCGCCCATCCATTCCAACCCACCGATCGCCACTGCTGCCTATCATGAATCTAACGTCCCTAATACAATAGGAGTATGAAGTTGTCTTTACAAATGTCGCTCTCATACTAAATCAAACCTCAAACACAGCTCTCAGCATCTCATCTCAAACACAGGTCTCAGCGAGAACTCTGAATCTCCTTTACGCGTCGCATGTAGGTCTACTAGGTGATACGTTGGAGGCTAGTATCTTGAGCAACCGAGGAAACTTCCGGTCGGAAGAATCAAAAGGCCGTTCGCGCCAAAAAGCTTTCTCAGCCCACAACGGATTTAACCTTATCGAACCAAAGACAGATCATATATAGGAGCGGATTTTAATGCAATGCCATTTTTTCTTTTCACTTTAGATGGCTTTTAGTATGTACGTATACATTAATTTCATGTTATGACAAAAGGAAATAACTTATTTTTGTACGATATTTTTTTACGATTTCGACTCGATACCTTTTCCGTCATTTTGAAGCATTTCCTGCTGATTTCACAGATTTTAATATCATTGAATGGTACTTGTTTTAAATATAAATTTACGACATGAAACAAATGTTCTCCATAAAATTCCAGAGTAGCCTATTCGATTTCTTCCCTCAGAAGTGGTAACGTCAGCCGTTGTGAGTATGTAATCTACACCATAATAAACATAAAATAATAATAAATAGTAAAGAAAATAATTCTAATTCAAATCTGGATTGTTTCGTAGAATGAATCAGGCAAACATATTTTTGTAAGAAGCCATTATGTGAGGGCTCGCGCCACACAAGTTTCGCGTGAACTTCGCTCACTGGATTTCGAGAGCCAAAGGGAGGTTGCTAGCGCTCGCAGGAGCGCCGGGCTTCCCAAGCGCTGAAGTAGCTCGCGCGGGCGCAATTTAACATGGCTGTAGGAGGCCAAGAAACGACGATTGGTGATTTTCGACACTGGCTTGTCAGCTAGGCCGAATTCAGTCCCTGTCTGGACGAGAATTCTACGGGCCGGCTGATCTGTTAGTTTTCGCAGTTTCTTGGATCAAAATCAAGCAGAAGCGGGCCACGGAACGCACGCAATCTTTCTACGTTATTCTTCAGTCTCACATCCTCTCCTCTTAGTCACATTTAAACGTTCGTACACTACACTACCACACACGTGTGGAGGCTAGTCGGAACATAAACTTTATCCCGAGCCTCGCTTGTGGAGATACCTCGGAGGAATCCCTCGCAAGTGGACATGTCGGTCGCCGCCATACCTAACGTATCAGAAATATGCACTGCACTTGTGTGACAAATATCCATATTAGTTGATGCGCTCGGAAGCACATAATCAACGAACAGAAGAGGAATTTCTAGCGACTTCATCCTTAACTCTGATGGAAGAAAATTATTTACATCTGCCTTCGTATTTTTTGTGGCCAAAAACTAGATCACTAACTTCTTACTGACTCTAAAAACCACACATATGACAGTAAAAGTACGAGTATGCTGCTGAGCACCAGTGCTAATAAATGTTATTCCTCGAGTGGAATAAAAGTGACTAAAATGTGTCATTATATTTGCAAGTGAAATGAGAAAATCTGGTGAAATAATGGACTACACAAAACTATCTAATTCTATTTGTGTTCTAAATATTTGAAAATCATTGCCAAATTAATAATGAAATTTCCACTTAGGATTAATCGCAATGAAATTTAATTATTTTTGTGTCAATGGGCACCCCCATTAGGTAAAATATGAAAGAGCATAAAAAAATTGTATTACTGTAATGCTGATTTCATTAATTATAATTTCAGCTACTGCTAATTCAAGTCCGTTACCAAATTTCCAGCAACGCCCAGCAGATATCGCCAACATTGGATTCTGTTAAAGGTATACTCGTCATATATATGCTTTATACGAGTATTCCTTGAGAAATAACAGTTGAAATATTAGCTTCATTACGATGAATCACAGCTCTACCTCATGTGACTTCCGGTAAAAAACGATTTGAGTAATTAAAATGTCACCTATAAACTACGAGTACAGAATAGTTCACTCTCTCACGATTGTCAAAAGAAAATCTGAAAAAGCAAAAGAATAAAACGGACAATCCTTCTACCCAACACCACATTACAATATTTGGAGTGGAGGCAGAAAACTTCACTTCCGTATCTCTAAGTACGCTTCCTGCTGGCATTGTTCTCCCAATGTCGCGAGCGCTGCGCTAGAACATTTCACTTGATATACCGCTATTCAGAAGGTTGAATCTGGGAATTGCCGGGTCTCTCTTCGTGGGAATAGGCTGCGACCGTAACCTTGCTCACCTCCGAAGCTCCTTTCCAAATAGGAAACCGGCGCGGCGCGGCGCGGCGCGGCAGGACAAAGAGCTTCCGGTGTTTCTCGCGTGGCGCGCGAGCGTCGCCAAGGCGGACGGGTTTAGCTGCTACGCATACTACAAACGATCTCTCACACGCGACACAGGGTCAGGAGCACTGGCGGCGTGTAGGGTAGTGTCACAGTGCTAAGGCACCACCAACAAACAGGAAGGGAAATCAAATATTCACCACACACATATGTATAAAATATTTCTTCAAATATTTCTTAATAGAAATACATTTGAACGAGCGCTTAGTCTTTCAATGCCCTTTCAATACTCTTTTACTTGGGGTGGTACTATCTGTCGACCTCTTTCTGAACCTCAGAGCCATCTACAAACTGGCACTGTCTATGGCCATTTAACACTGTACGAAAAACGCTGTATAGATTTCTATGCATCTCTTACGGACGAAACCGTGTCACATTCCTTCTGACACAGAAGCTCACGTTTTCCTCTATAGAGTGCACGAATGGCACAATCTTCCTCGCACAGAGTATCTCTTGCTCAGGATGACCCCGATGCTCTGATATTTCGTTGTGTCTCGCTCTGTTGTGTACGTCTTTCTTTGTGTTTCGCACATGGAGAGGCGGCGTATGCCGTTGGCATATAGTTTTCTCCATTCTTCCCGTACCCTTCTTCTGCGAACTCAGGAAGCTGTGACCTCTTGAGATTACTGACGGAGCTCAGGCTTTCAGGCTGAGTATTTTTATTTGTACATATTATATTGTGTTTATTTTCAGTTTAATATTCATTATAACGTAGTAAACATGGTCTCTGTAAAATTAAATTTTGTCGCTCACGAATTTCAATATAAAAATTACTAAACCAGTTTTAAAACATCACGTCGATGTTTAAAAACATCGATGGTTCTTGGTCGATGTTTTATTAACATCGATGGAATAATTTTGATCATCATGTTTTTGTCACTAACTGGCACCACCAAAAAAATTCCATACCAGTCGCAAATGATCAGGAGTGTTCTGTAATGACACACTTTCCAGTTCCACACGTCCACGTGACACCGGATAACTTTGATGCAGGCGCGGATCCACGGGGAGGGGGGGGGGCAACACGTCTAGATCACAAGTCTAGCTAATTGTTTTCTGAATAATTGGAACTGCGTTACTCACAAATGAGGAGAGTGGGATTTTACAACCAAAGTCAGGAAGCCCTGGTCTTGGAATTTGATTAAGAGGCACATACGGGATTGGGGATGTAGTGGCTTGTACTGCAACATTAAATATACAAATACCATGGATATTTAACTGGGGACGAAGGCCTTGGGAAACGTTATTCCGTAATATTATCATCCTCCGCCGTACCCCTGATACTGAAACGCTCATCTGTCGTGTTATCTATGGCCACGTGGCGGCCATGGGGAGTATATGAGCTGGAACCGTGCGTCATTTGTTTTAAATTGTGGGTCGTGCTCCAAATATGGCACAAAACTACTGCATCACAGGGAGTGTCACAGGTTGTTCTTGATGATTGCAATCCATTCCTGATAGTAGGGGCGGATCCAAAGCCAAGTTTTGAGAGTGGAAATTAAAACTGTCATATTACAGATTTTGTAAAATGTCACAGGCTACACTCAGCTCATACTGCGATACGACTTTACTCGTTTCAATTATTATCCGAAAATATTTCTGCTTGAAAGTTTCGGGACAAGTTAGAATTAATAATTAGTGAACAAATTTTAGAAGGGGAAATTTCTGTCCCCGTGGATTCGCGCCTGCTGTTAGCCACCGAGTATGCAAGGCACCAGCGAGGCGCGTTACAAGCACTCGTGTGCACTGCCCTCAGCGGAGTACGTGACCAGTTCAGCTCATGCTATTTACTACACAAAATTTCCTTTATGTGGCAGAAGAATCAGTCGCTTAATCCATGAAAGCTTGATAAATAAATAAAGATATTGTCTGGTATCAATACTTTTTATTCAGCTTATGATCGTTTCGATCGCGTAGCGATCATCCTCAGAGCTAAAATGTGAAATACAAATATTATTGACAGGTTGTAGTTATTATATGCAAGATGCGTAAGCAAACTGGGTCGTACATACCTTGCAGATACTGGGCCGAAAACAAAATTCTGCGAATTTTTGAGCAGCTAAATTTAGCACTGCTACAATTAGCACGAAGTGTACACCCCTAACCCACCCCCAGCCCTCCCTACTCCACTGACCTTCGCTCGCCCGACCGTCCCTCAAGCCTCCACCAGCACCCCCGCGTTTTACGACCCTTCACCCGCACCCCACCCCTCTTCCCGCCCCTCTTACAACAGACACACATACTCAAAAATTTCGCAGACTTTGTTTTCCGGCCCAGCGAAGCTGCAAGGTATGTACGAGCCCAATTGCTTACGCATTTTGCATACAATAACTACAACCTGTTAATAAAATTTGTATTCACATTTTAGCTCTGGAGGTGATCGCTACTCGATCGAAACGAGTTATAAGGTGATAAAAAATAATGATGATACGGGGAGACCGCTGGGAGACGAAGTATCT